>JABSTQ010001135.1:0-170944 GCA_013358835.2 Ixodes persulcatus | reverse complement strand
CTTGTTATTCAGTTTCTAATAAATCCCACTGCGATTTAATAAACTTTTCTCTGGCACCAAAACGCTTGAACATCAAGAAAAGGTATGTGAATGGTTTGTGGGATATATTTATTAAAAGTAAAAAAAAATCACTGTATAAAAAACTTGAGTATGTTAGAAAATAAAAATAAAATTTAAACTGTTATTTTTGTGCTATAAAATAAATCACGTCAACTAATAAAATTACAGCACATAAAATTAGGAAAATCTTTTCGGCATTATATTTTACACAATTTGCATATCGATTCATTTCACCAGAAATTTAAAATTCAACGTCAAACTTTTTTCATTCACTTTCGGCACGTTGCAGTTCTTAATATCGAATACACATGACGGCACGCGTCCAAGAACAGCTTGACGTGCATTTTTATAGTGTTTCGCTTCGAGCCACTTGAGAGACAAAAACGGCGCCAGATGTTAGGGTGTCAGACGCATGGTTTCCAGTAGTGAAGCGAACCAGAGATGTCGGAACAAACGCGACGTGGCGTGTGCACCGCAGCTGCTTTTCTGCGCGTTCCACTGTGAGTCAGTGTGCATGCCTGGATGACCATACTCCGTTTCATACTCAGTATACAACGCTGTCAAAGCTACTGGCGCGAGTGCGTGGCTTTATTTAAGATTTCGTTGGCGCGAAAACACGTGCAAATGATCTCGGAGACCAAACCCCATGCTCACGCCACATGCTTTGACTGCGCTCTACATTAAAGTAGCGATGCAACTATTTTGTGGCGTTAGCTACACTGGCCGAGGTTGAGCAGTTTCGCGTGGCCCTCATAATGAGCCGTGCTCATTGCGGAGCACAGCGCACGGCGCCGCGCGCTCCGCATAATGAGCACGGCTCGCATAATGAGGACGGCTCATTATGATAGCCACGCGAAGCCGCCGCCGCGCGCTCCGCCGCCGCGCGCTCCACCGCCGCCGCGCCCGCCTCGCCCACCTCGCCGGTCTGCGCATTCCAGAGGAGTGACATCATAGCCGCGGCAGACGTACTGGCGCCGCCGCGTGCCCAGCTGTGCGCCTCCGTTGCGCAGTAGCCAAGTCTGACGCTGCACCGGAGCCACTTGATAGCGCCTTTCATTTTGTGTGCATAAGCTCACGCTACTTATATCCTGGCATAGCCAACCTAAGCCACCTCATTTTTTTTTGTATTTGGCGCAAATAACACTTAGAACGAATCCCTGTCGTTAATGACCAATGAAACAAGCGTTCATTGTTCACCACACGTAATCGACGGCGCAGACAACATTAAAAAAAGAGGAGCAGCGTTCACCCCCTCAACTCGCAGCCAAAAAAGTGACCACCTGATCGGGAGCCGACTATATGACGCAAATGTTGATCATAGCCTCGAGCTGGGGTTGGCAAGGCACAGGACACGCGAATAGTTGCAGACATTGTTATAGTTCGGCTATTGTCGTTATTGCAGTGATTGGACACGGTTTACTACCCGAATGTTTGTCCAGTTATTGCTCATCACGAGCTCAAATCGAGTGCTCACGCAATGTTCGGGTCCAATCTACGAGCCAGATTCAAATATCGTCACTGAGGAGATACTGAGATCAAACGTTCTTAGATCGCCTCAGTTGTAAAACTCCCGCGGAAGGGGGTACCCCCCTCACTCACTTCAACCCGCCTCCAGCAGAGCCGTGTATTGGGAGAGTTTGGCCAATAGGCGGAGCAAAGGCCGCCGCCAGCGCCGAATATTCCCCCCACGCTTAGAGCGTAAACTAAATTTGTGACACCGCGTCGACCAATCAGGAGACCTCTACTCCATCTCACAAATGTCTGCAGTGAAGACAAAGGCGCAGGCGCGTGAGCCTAGCTCAGCGAAACGCTTTTGTTTGTACGAGACCTCGTGCATACGAGGCACTTTCCAAAGCCACGCGCTCGTGCCCATGCCTTTGTCTGCACTGCTAAAACAGCGTCCTGAGACTGGCTGAAAGAAAACAGTGCAAAGGGTGGGGTGCGCGAGCGTCTTGAGACGCGGAGTTCCGCTCGGCACGGCTCAAATTATACTTCGTTTCACTTTATCTGCGAGCGAAGCCAAAGCTAGAAGCGCGAGACCAGCGCTTTTTGCATTTCTCCCCAGCTCGCGCGCTCGAGCAAAGCCTGAACGCACGGAGCTTCCGTGCTCCCGCTTCCAGTTTTGCCTTCGCTCGCACATAAGGTAAAACGAAGTATAGTCGTGTCACATATTTAGATCACACGACCACCGCTAGGGGCTTTTTCGCGGCCTGTGGTTGGCCCCAAGATGCTCGCCTATTCAAACCAATGTATGGCCAAACTCTCTCAATAAACGGCTCTGGCCTCCAGCAGAGCCGTGTATTCGGAGAGTTTGGCCAATAGGCGGAGCAAAGGCCGCCGCCAGCGCCGAATATTCCTCCCACGCTTAGAGCATAAACTAAATTTGTGACAGCGTCGACCAATCAGGAGACCTCTACTCCATCACACAAATGTCCGCAGTGAAGCCAAAGGCACAGGCGCGTGAGTCTAGCTCAGCGAAACGATTTTGTTTGTACGAGACCTCGTGCATAGGAGGCACTTTCCAAAGCCACGCGCTCGTGCCCATGCCTTTGTCTGCACTGCTAGAACAGCGTCCTGAGACTGGCTGAAAGAAAGCAGTGCAAAGGGTGGGGTTCGCGAGCGTCTTGAGACGCGGAGTTCCGCTAGGCACGGCTCAAATTATACTTCGTTTCACTTTATTTGCGAGCGAAGCCAAAGCTAGAAGCGCGAGACCAGCGCTTTTTGCATTTCTCCCCAGCTCGCGCGCTCGAGCAAAGCCTGAACGCACGGAGCTTCCGTGCTCGCGCTTCCAGTTTTGCCTTCGCTCGCACATAAGGTGAAACTAGTGCCACTAAATAAGCTACGCTTCAGAGTAACGACACTTGGCCATATGTGTCTTAAAATCATGGTTGCCAGTTATCTGAAGCTTTATCTGAAATAACAGAAAACATTTTTCCGCCCTCCACAAATGATTAAACAGTTCGCTACAGAGAGAATCAATATTACATGAGCTTCCTGACACCGAATCGAAAGCTGAGGAAGTCGCACTTTTGAATCATGACGATCGGCAGTTGCGTCTGCTCTGCACAAGCCCAGAAATGGTGGCGCCCACAACAATGTCGGGGAACGGAGTGCCGATACTCTAAGCGCAGCTCATTTAGTGGCTCTAGGTGAAACGAAGTATAGTCCTGTCACAAATTTAGAGCACACGACCACCGCTAGGGGCTGTTTCGCGGCCTGTGGTTGGCCCCGAGATGCTCGCCTATTCAAACCAATGTGTGGCCAAACTCTCTCAATAAACGGCTCTGGCCTCCAGTTGTTCAAAGCGCCATCTAGATTTTTGTGTACGAACTGTGTGTTTTGATAAAGTATGGTGGAACGCCATCTAGACGCTGTGCTTCGGAACGTACGTATCCCATAAAATAGACTGCATTTACCAAAGCAGCCGTCCGGCGCGTCGAACGACGGGAGGCGAGTCGTGGCGAGTGAGGGGAGTAATGCTCATGGCATGCAGCGTCTATGAGAGGTTCCGTAACTGAGCTAATCTAATTACGTTGCTGAGATCCCACAGTTACGTCATCAAGTTTAGCGAAGGAGAGTTTAAAACAAAACGGTCGCTTTTCTTTTTGAAATTACGCTGCAGCAAGGGAGTTTCTTGGTCAGTGGCTTTGGCTGCGAGTATGCTTGGGTTCCACTAGCGCCAGTAAGCTCGTGTAAAGAGAAAAATAAAACATTTATAGATTGAATATCTTTGCACCGCCTTTAAAGGAACACTGAACCAAACATTTTAGTGTCCATAATAAGTGACGCGCGATCTTTCCATCTGGCCAACAGCCGCCGGTGTGCCCGGGCACATGCAACGCAATCGACGTCACAGTCCTCCATTAACGTTCAAAGGGACATCACAAAGGGACGAAGGAAACCAAATTCTGCTTTGAAGGGCGTGCCTATCAGTGTCAAACACAAGCGTTCACTGACAACATTGTTCTAGAGCGCCCGATAGTGATGACATAAAATTCTAGAGGTAGAACTGGTTGAATAGGTGCACGTGACCCCTTCTGATCCTATCGAACGCGTGATTTTTTGCTCTGAACACCTTTATAAGGGTGGGGCGTTAAGACCTTCAATACAGCATGCTAATTCCAACAATTAGGAAGATCGCGCACGGTTGTTGCACGCTTTTCTTGTTTTGGTTCTCTATTGCTTAAGACCAAGGTCGTCATCAACAATAGGAAATGTGCTCAAAATGTTTGAACTTCTTTCACTTATTATGTTCAAAAAACCTCATATTTTGTCTGTATTTTATTTTTATCTAGTTGCCAGAGTCCTACTCACTAGTTCGAGCTAGAGCCACTCACTGTATATGGCAAAGTAGCTGTCAGAGTAGCGCCACGCTTTTCCCTGTGCCGCCTCTCACTGCGATTGGTCACACGCGGTACCATAGCAACGAGCTGAGCTGTCTCTGTTTCCATAGCAACCGAGTGACAACTCGTCACGTGACCTCGCAAGAACCGTGACGTCACCTGTTAGATTGCAGCGCCCAGAGCTGGTGGATGCTAGTTTGTTCGGTGCGCGGAGTCGTGATTTGCCTCAGCTTGCTGACGATTTCGTGCTTCTTCGTGCTCTCTGACGTAAATATAACGTGAAGATCTGAATGAGTGATTCTTTATAACCTTTCTGTGCAAGATCAGCATCAGTCATTTCGCCGTAGTGGTGCTGGGATTCCCGGATGTGTTCGAGGATCGATAAGACATTTAGCATGCAATTTTTGCACACTCTTAGCTTTGTTTCAACGTTGGACTGTCTGAGAATCGATGAGAAATTTATGCGTCGCATGCTGGGCCTTGCGGAAGTTGTTTTAACCCCAGGTAACCGCATAATCACAAAACACTTTTAGCGAGGAAGCTCCTGCGATGTTTACGTTTTGTTCTAATCGATGATTTTACGATATAGCCTTTAGGATAAAATTTTCGCATTTTCTAGCTTCCTTTGAAAGTTTGAATTTCTGAGAATCGACACGAAAGGTACACGTCGCGTGTAGGGCCTAGGGGAAGCTGTTTCAACCCTGGGTCATCGAATAATCACAACAAGGTTTAGGGATTTTGATTTTGATATAACGTGCTTTCGTTGTGATAGCTTGCATTCGATCGCAGTTTTTTTTTTTTTTTTAAGGGACAAGCTGGCGTTTGCTCAAGTAACGTATATGAAATGTCCTGCTATACAAAAATGCTTCAACACATCATATTAAACTTAGATGCTCAGATGTGTGTTCGTCTTTGTAACTAACAAGCTACAGACATAATTATTTCTTACGAGTGTAAGATTTATTTCCTGTAGCTGGGCCCGTTTTGTGCTCTTTAATGTGAGTGTGCTATGATGTTATCATCATGTGTGTATGGTTCTAAATATCCTGTTTGCAATGCCTACAAAGGCCAAAATGACGTCAGCCGACCCCAACACACGCATTGAACACGAGAACTGTATCACTCGGACGTATGCGCCAACATAACTGGGACGCATGCGTCAACAATCAATTTGTCAACAAATATTTAAATTCGCGTTCGTGGCCAATAAAGGTACGTTTATACTTCAACGTAACGTCGACGGGCGCGGCGTAGCGCAGGGAACACTGATACTGATTGGTCGCAGATATCAAGTTCCTGGTCCCCGGCCAATGAAAAGCGCGCGCTACGCTGCGTTCACTGCCCTCAACGTCGGAGTACAAACAGCCCTTAAGTGCCCTGACGAAACTTATCATCACTTGTGAATGCCAAGTTAAAAAGCACGGTAGAAGCTTGGGGTCATCGCACCAGTGCCCTAGCATGTCACGACCGCGTGATTTCACAGTTCGCTTTTGAGTTGAGGATTACAACTAAGGAACAGAAAGTTAAAAAATCCTTTCATGGAACCATTAACACGGATATGTGTGTTACACCAGATAAAAATATTGACTTTTTGAATGCCGCTAAATGTCCGGACGACCACTTGGCCCGTCGGCAAGAACACCTCATATCGGGCGTCCGTTTTTTTAATGGCGTTAACAATCTTCTGGAGTCGACCATGCTGTCCTTCTTGGTTGAACCCCGTCGGCTGTTTATCGCCCAAAAGAGGGTGAGACTGTCGTCGACGTCGCTCCTCGCCAGTCGGTGAGAAAATCTCATCTTGAATGGATGACTGGGTCTTGACGCAGTATATGCTAAGCATACATTCGCTTACTATGGGGCAGTCGAGCAACATTCATGTGCCGAGTCAATCGTCCTGTCGTGGCAGGCGTAATAGAATTTTGTTCCTTCCATCGGAGCGAAGTCTGAAAGTTCAAGGATGGTACGTACGTCTCACGAAGCGGCCATGATCCCGGCTTCGCGGAAATCCACTCGCCTTGACCTTGCTCATACGATACCTAGCAGCTCTCGTCGCCGGACAGTCCCCGGGCTTCAAATCGGCTCACCCCCCAGAAGAAACAGGAACTGCTCCTCCAGAGGCCTGTGCCGTACCGCCAGCCCAAGCGTCTTTTACCACTTTTCAATGAACGAATGGCGATATCAATTACACTAAAAAGTTGGCGCCCGGCGTCGCTAGCAGTACGGTTACCATGGCATTTTCCCAGGCCCAAAATGGAGATCACTATCGTCGCCACGGGCGCCGTGCATCTATGTAATTTTGCGTCGTGTTCTACTCTGGCAGCTACGCTGCCATTAACAATGGCTCTGGTTCGAGCTAACACTGTGCAATTAAAAAAAAAAAAAAATGGTCTGAAACGCCTTGCAGGGCCGCTTTAAAGGGGCCCTGCGAATCATTTCTCAACGCCCCACCAATTTACGGGTGTTCTAAGAAAAGTATCACGCGCTTGAAATGATCAGAAAAAG
Organism: Ixodes persulcatus; assembly: GCA_013358835.2. NCBI lineage: Eukaryota > Metazoa > Arthropoda > Arachnida > Ixodida > Ixodidae > Ixodes > Ixodes persulcatus. The sequence goes on along the minus strand of JABSTQ010001135.1, from coordinate 164,039 downwards.
TCACGTGCACCTATGCAGCCAGTAATAACTCTAGAATTCTATTTCGTCATTATCCGACGCGCTCGACCAATGTCGTTACTGAAGGCTCGTGTTTGACACTGATACTTTCAAAGCAGCATTTGGTTTTCTTCGTCTCTTTGCAGTGCCCCTTTAAATGGGTACGGAAACGAAATTTTAGCGCCCATATTTTTGCATAAAAATGGGCTAGGGACAGCCATCACCTCGGAAATATCAATATCGCGCTGTAAAACACAAGATAACTAATTTTAAACCTAATTAAACGATTTCAACTTCACATCTGGTGGATGGCGGGAAGTTCTCGTGACATCACTTGTGGCATAGGAGCAGCGCCGTTCTGCGGAAATACGGCGTGCCGGCAGAATTAGCCTAGGCCTGAACGCGTTTGCAAAGCCTTGGCGGAGAAATCCTAAGCGTAGTTGGCCACAGTGAGCTCGTTCTCGTTGCGGCTCTATGCATGACAACACGCAAGCACGCTTCTGGCACGGCCGGTATTAGTTACTGCGAGTTGCGAGCCGACGTTAAAAAAGACACGTTTGAACTACGAGATTGTCAGCAAGAGCCACGCAAATACCTGTTCACACTCGGAGCGGACGCGCGCGTTTGATCGAAGTGCTGGATTCGTTGTTTTAGACCGCGTTTCGGTAAGCGCTTCGGGACCGATCTTTCACGATTGCTACTCGATACTGACGTGACACTCGGCAAAGAAAGGTTGGACCGACATCGCGCAGCTCCCACGAACTGCTATAGCTCGACAGTGACGTAGCGTCGTGTCGGAATAAAAATGGCATACTAATAACAAAGTGTACATACCGTGTTGCGAAGGTAATCCGTATGGCGTTTATTTGAGCTCTATATCACACAAAACAAGGAGATAGAATCAATGAGAGTCCCTTTTCGACGACAGCGTTCGCCCCCGCTGCCTCGGAAAACAAAGAGATCGAGATGACAAGGGGTAAAGATTGACCTCTGAAATTTAGTTCAGGGATCAAACTATTCATCCGGGAAGGGTCCACAAGGGTCGCGCGGGTATATTCCATTCAGCAGGCCAGCCGGTCGTGGGCAGACGGTCTTGGCCAAGGACCGCCGGAGCAACGGTGCGTCGAGTCGGTGTTGCTGCTAGGCCTACTATATTCTGCCGAGCTAGCTTGGTCGGTGGAATCGTGACCGTTGTAGCTCTTCTCGGGTGTTTGTGGATCCAGCGTTCTTGTTCGTCGTTGTCTGTTTCAATTACTCCTTCCTTTTTTCTTGCTGGTTGAAGTCGGGACGCGCGAGTAGAGCACGTAGAAAAAAATGTCAGTTGGTCGTCGCGACCATGTAACTGAGCGACGCTCTCGGCCATGCGACTTTGTTCGTAAAAAATGCGTAAGACAGCTTCGGAGCTGTCGTAGGACTCTGTCGTAACCTGCGCAAAAGTTACGACAATTTCGTTTCGAGAATACGGGTTTTCTTTCAAATTTGTCGTACGCACTTTTTTCGTCGTAAGTTCGCTTTGAGAATCCGGCCTCCGAGCTGGTTTTGTCAGTGGTGCCGTGGTTGCCGACTTGCCGTGGTGCAGCGTGCGTGCAGCCCTTGCACATCTCAAACGGCCACGTTGTCACAGGTTGTAAATCGTCGACGCGCCACCAAGTGGCAACGCTCGTAACCACAACATTCACGCCGTAGCCTTTCCCGTCTGGCACAAGTGACGTCACGAATGCGCCGAATATCCCGAGACGCATCGGGCTCTCCGATGGCTGATTTTCGAGCGCGCGCCCAATCGGGCCCTTTAGGGTGAAAAATATAGCCATCCGTTCAAAAGACAAACGCGCGATTATGAATTACGGATATCATTGATCATATTAAACCTATTTCTGACCATAATAGGTGTATTTCAAGTTTCGCTTCAGTATCCCTTTAAGATGAGAGTGAAATACATGGACTCCGGGCAAAAGGTGACTGGAGACAGGCCTTTCATCTCCACAAGTGGAATCTACGTGCTTGTTGGACCAATTAATTGTCTACCCTTTACACCAGACCCCACTTTGGAGATGAAAGCCTGTCTTCATTCTCCATTTCACCAGAGCCCCCATATTTCACAGTCATCTTAAAGGGGTAGGGAAACGAAATTTCAGCGCTCATTTTCTTGCTTGAATGTGTTGCATGTTGCACCCTAACCTCAAAAACACCAGTCTTCCGTTGAAAGGCACAAGAAAACTAATTTTAAAGCTAAATAAACGATCTTCTAATGTGCACCTGGTGGATGCATGCGGAGCCTATTTGGGAGGTAGTCTAGCAACGTTATGGAATCTGCTACGTAGTCGTGACGTAGCAGATTCCTCTGGAGCAGCGCCGCTCTTTGGAAGTACGCTCAACTGTTTAAAGTCACCTCGGCCTGAACGTGTTTGCCCCTTTTCGAATGAATGCGAAAGCTTGATAATGTGGATGCTTGGGCAAGTTGGTAATTCATGCTTGGATGGAACAGCGCGGATGAACAGTCACACTCACATGCACACAAGAAGCAAACAGACTCGCAGCGCTGACTTTCAACTCAGTTCTATATTTCTTCTTCTTCAAATCTTCAACTTCTTCACCTTTGTCGTTAATGAGAACAATTTAAATTTTTACACACCAGAGACCAAATAGCCAATACACATTAAAAATAACTAATAATTAAATAAATCATGAAAGACAACTAAAAAAAATAATACTAAAAAATTAAAAATTAAAAATTAAATTTAAAAAATAATAAAGCGAAAAATTTCTCATCACTATTGGTGCTTTGATGATATCTCTAGATGAACCAATTCCTTCTTTGACAAAGCTACGGATGATACACTAACACATTGTTTGTCCAACCTGGCTTTGTCAAAGAAGCTTTGTCAAAGAAGGAATTGGTTTATCTAGAGATATCATCAAAGCACCAATAGTGATGAGAAATTTTTCGCTTTATTATTTTTTACATTTAATTTTTAATTTTTAATTTTTAGTATTATTTTCTTTAGTTGTCTTTGCATGATCTATTTAATTATTAGTTATTTTTAATGTGTATTGGCTATTTGGTCTCTGGCGTGTAAAAATTTAAATTGTTCTCATTAACGGCAAAGGTGAAGAAGTTGAAGATTTGAGGAAGAAGAAATATAGAACTGAGTTGAAAGTCAGCGCTGCGAGTCTGTTTGCTTCTTGTGTGCATGTGAGTGGGACTGTTCATCCGCGCTGTTCCATCCAAGAATGCGAAAGCGCGAAAGTCAACCAGACGCCATGATGGACTCGTTGAGGCACGTCTCGGGGTTGCTCGTGTGACTTTGCTGTACACTTCGAAGCCGCTCAAACGACAGGTGAAACGCCCGTCACCCTGCGGGCACTTCCAACGGCTCGGTTGTAACGCGCTGACGGTATTGACACCACTACAACGCTGACAACGCCACCAACGGCAAAGCTCATAACCAAGCCTGTCTTTCCACGTCACGGATGCGGGGAGTCTTTTTTGTTGTTTTTGTTTGCGCCGGATATCCCATGACGCATCGCGCCCTCCGTTCGCTTTTCTTCGAGCGCTCGCTCGAGTGCACCGTTTGGAACGAAAAATATAGCCAATCGTTCAAAATACAAACGTGCGATTATGAATTACGGTTATTATCCGTCATGCTTGACCCATTTCCGAACGAAATTTGAATATTTCAATTTTTGTTTCCGTACCCCTTTAAGGCGGCGGTCTAACGGCCCCAAACATAATATCGGTGGCAGCTGAGCTAACGCTCCTGTTAACGGTGTAAATGTCGCGTCTGTGCGCAAACCACGTATTTTGTCCTTTTTGCAAATAAATATCCAGTTTATCATCATTCTTTTAGTGCAGAATTTGAGATGCATTTTTCACAACTAAACGCACAATGAAAAAAGTGCAACATTTTATAGTTTCAATGACATACTTTTATGCATTCAAAGTTTCTAGACTTGTATTTTATGCAAGACACGTTCTTATTTTTTCATTGAATAGATGAAGGACTCGTTGGGTTCCGTGGAAGCGCGTTTTTTTTTTTAGTGCACACACTTACATTTATAATATTTATTCAAGATCTTTTCTACGCGATTTTGAACTGTCGTAACACAGTTACACATCATAATGCAGAACGGCATTTAAAGCCGGTTCACATTGCCCCGATTCCTTACGTTACGTAGGATTACATACAAGCCACCGGGATTACCCACAAGCCACCACTGTGCTTCATATCAAGCATGGCTACCAATTCAAAGAGGTATACCTGGCATGCGACATTCGAGACACGAATGTTTCGGTGACTTAGAAGTAACGTAAGAAAACGGTGCTGTGTCAAAAGTTCTACCGAGTTCAACTCCTTACGTTACGTTACGACGAGCCCTCTGTCCCTTGGCTGCCACGGTAACTCACAATCCTAGCTCATCGTTCTCGCAACATTCGCATTTACAATGTCGCGTGCCAGGCTGTTTCCTTGAATTGGTAGCCAAGCTTAATGCGAAGCGAAGATTTCCCGGTGACTTCGACATAATCTTTCGCAAAGTAACGTAACATAATGTAACGTAAAAAAAACGGGTCTGTGTGAACCAGCCTTTAAGGGCATGCTCGTGGTAAACTTAGAAACTCAGCATAAACATTTTTAGAAGTGCAACACCAGCAGTTTTTTTTGTAAACACAGCTTGATTGTGATAAAATGTAAAATAATTCGAATCACGCGTTCTTGGTTTTCTCCGATAGCGTTCTGGCATATGATCTCATTTATTTTAATTGCATGCTAGAAAAACTGGACTGGTTCACTGTAAGGCTGATTTGGTTGTATTCATATTCAGATTTGTTCAAAAAAGTTTTGGATCATGGGACTATTTTGAAGCTCGACTCTGTAACCAAAACAACGGTTTCAGTAAAGAGGACAGCTATTTACACAACGATTATTTAATTAGAGCTTTTCTCGTTCTAATTGAAATCACTTTCAGTGATTGTTATTTTTTTAAAGCATTCTAATTGTCGTAAATATTTAAAAAAGGACTTAGGTTGTAGCGGACGATAGAGTGCCTTCGTACACAGACGCTCTTTCGCTTGAGTGGTGACATCTTATTTATTTTTCCGCCCAATCGCTTCTTATGTATTTTGAAGTGCGCGCAATTCGGTGTCACTCAGCTCGAGCGCGTAGGTTTGGCTAATGCATGGACGCCATTTTACCGCCCAAGTCACACACCGAGTGCGCCTGAGCGTCACGCGCTGGCACATTCAGGGCAACAATGGATGTCCTCACCCTGAGACAGACAGACATGTAGGCACCTTAGCAGACGGTAAAACCCTACATGTTTTAAAAGTAGCGCACATTTCGTCGATGCACGAGACACGTGCAAGGTGCAGCACTCGGGAGTTTATGGCGGCACAGCGCAGCACTGGTACAGTGTACTAGAATACTTGAGTAGTGTTGGGACCGGAGGGGCTCGCCTGAAGCGCGTGGTATTGATCGCGACAGGTGTCGACACCGGCGTGTTATCCAGAAGGCGTGCGCATGCGTGGCTGCACGCGCGAAAATATGAATCTTTGATGCCGCTTTGGGGGAGTGCACATAGGATTTCTGACACAGCTACGACCTGCCAGCGTTCGTACCGCGGCGTCAATTAAGCTGCGGCAAAATAGTTAGCAACAATATTCTACAATGTATTGGACGGTACAAGCTAGATTACCCTCCCTTTACATAAAAACAATTGCGACTTTAACGAAGCGGATTGCAAGTTGTTTCAGCGTAGAACTAGCTGCGACTTTCGGTTTGTTGGATGGTGAGCATTTTAAATGAAATGCCCATTTCCTTGGTCGCAAAGGCGGAGCACTAGATTTTTTATAATTAGATATTTTATAATGGAACGAAACGGCACGTACTAAAAGTCCGAGATTGTTTTAGTATGTTTTTAATACCCCGGGTTAACTTCTCTGTGTTCTTCTCTGCCCGTCTTCTTTTTCTTGACCTTAATCAGCTCGCTTCACTTGTCACTCATTCTTGTGTTCATTTATGCGACGAACCACCCAAGCGACGGTCGCAAAGGGGTGAGAATCTTTCATTTTTTCATGGCTGCCACGACCATTCGAGGACCACCCGACGTTCACTTGTAAGAAATGCCGTGACAATTTTTATCGCGCGTTTTAACATTGAACTTCAATTGTAAGCAGTGAGAGAGTGCAGGCGAGCTGGTAATTAATCAACATCTTGTAATCCCTGAGATGGGGAACGATAAAAAAAAACGGACGAACACTTGTTGTGTTCGTCCGTTTTTTTTTATCGTTCCCCACCTCAGGGTTTACAAGATGTTGAACTTCAGTCCAAAAACTGAGACAACGTGGGCTGAACAAGTAATGCTTTATAAGATTCAAAGAAAACAAGCAACTATTTCAGATCATTTTGAGCAGAAAACACGAGCACACGTAGATCAGGCAAGGAAAAAGTTTTAATAGTTTACAGCACGGCATTGAAATAATGGTCACAATGTGCAGCGCATACATGGTTACAATATTCGGCGCATTATCCTCTTGAGAGTAAACCATCTGAAACCTACACGCTCATAAGAATACATTTAACCGACAGCTGCTTTCTGACAACCAGGTAAGTCTCGCCTGAGCTGGGTATTCGAATGGAAAGACCCATGGTTCCACAGGGGGCGTATCTGGTTCACGCAGACATACAGGGTGTTTTTGTTTTATCCTTTACCGAACTTTACATATTTCACAAAAAAAGGATGTGGCAGATATGTAGATGCCGTGTTTCGTTATATCTGTAGGGCTCGGTGGACAATAAATGGGTGAATAACCGATGCAATGTTTTATAATTAACCAAAATCTGTTTGTTAACTTGTTTATTAACGGCTTAATTGGTCATGGTGCAATTGCAGTTTTAAAAGGAGTCATTATAAAAGGGAAACATAATTCCGACAATTCTCGAAAAGGCAACGAGGTTCGCGAAATTTATCGTAAAAGTTTCCCTTTCTTCGCTTGATTCAGAAACCGCGTTATGAAAATAATACGAAAAATAGTGACTTAGTCGTCTTGATGTGTGGCGCCGGCAAGTCCACCGAAGACACGTTGTCGAGTTAGTGACGAGGGGACAGAAACATCTGTGTCATTCTTCTACGCATGAATATCAGCACAACCTCATTCGCGCTTTCAGATCGCGGTTTTTTAATTAAGCGAAGAAAGGCAAACTTTTAGCGATGAATATCTCAGGACAGAACGAGCGGGTTGGTAGAGATAACTAAGTTTGAGCAGGAAAACGTAAAGGAACGGACAAACAACAAAAACGAGTGCCTTGTTGCTTTCGCTCAAAGCTCGTTGTTTGTTCGCGAACTTTCTAAATTGAGTTGGCCTTCCTTTAAAGCTGCAATTGAAACATGGCCCATTAAACCGTTCATTAAACCTTTGCCTACCGCAAAAATTAAAAATACCGATTTTTTTAATGTGCCCTATACTCTGTTTTACCTTGTGTTGTACCGCAGGAAAGGCTACAAGCGCGAGCTCCTTGCTCTAGGGCACATCTTGGCGGCACAAGCTCTCGTGCACCTAGGGCAGCTGCCAACGCTATGAGCTCGCGCTTTCTAGCCTTCGCTGCGTCACAACATAAAGTGAAACGGAGTGTATAAAATCGCAGGACCAACACGTGCACCGCTCAAAGTAAAAAAAAAAAAAAGCGGGCTGCGCGATTTTTTTCCGGATAACTCGACTACAGCGCCGCCACGAACTGTCAATACACGCGCCCTCACGAGCTCCCGTTGCCGAGCCGCTCCGGTACCAACACTACCCAAGCTATTCTAGTACACTGTAGGCACTGGGCTAGTTTTCAGACACCATGTTCTTCCCAGAAGTGGCGCGCGGCACGTGTCTCGAGCATTCTACAACAATGAATGGCGCCCTTTTTCTAGGATAGAGGAGTTTTAGCAGACGACGCGCACTTGAGCCATATTTTGAAAGGTAGCTGAAATTCGAGGTTGAGAAGTTCAGCAAAAGTGGCGCTGATTCTGTATCTGATGCAGAGGATTCGTGTCTCAAATATTTTCTTCCGCTTCTTCCTCGTTCTTGCAGTGAGTCACAGTTAGTCTTGCGAGAAAAAAAACGAGAAGCGCGTCACAAGGGCCATGAGCAAGATCTCAAGAAAACATTGAGTGCCATAGCCTATAAATAGGCTATTTCATGCTGCCCGCGACAGGGTGCCTTCATGTGCGCTTTGCTTAGGGTGGTGGCATCTCGCCATTTTATTCCACAGTTAAGTTTATTTTTATTTTTTGTTCAGAAGCGCGTGAAAGAGCGTGTCCCTGCACGTGTTTCTGGCGCTGACTGGGCTATGGCGACATTTTGTTTTCGTCGATTTCTTTGTATTTTCCCCGTGAGCGCGTGCTGTCGGCATCGGGTACTACAAAGGGTGTCATCACCCTAAACAGAAGAACGTTGAGGCACCCTAGCCCGCCATGTTCCAACACCACAAATGGTGCAAACATTGAACCACACATGAAAACGACCGCCGAAGGGGAATTCATTTCTCTTCACTCGAAGATAAAGAAACACACATTTTTTTCAGGTTCCAGCTTTCCAACCGCAACGGTTTTGTTTTGTTTGTTATCGTGCAGGGATTTGAGATTTTCAGTTTTAACATTACTCTACTTGTAGACAACTTCATCGTCCATTTTAGATCTTGTCCTTTATAGAAGGTCTCTGTCTGAGGTACAGGTATCAGTGGAGGATGGTTAGTCCGACCATAAGCTTGTTTCTTTCTTCTGCCTCAGGGGCAGCTCGGATGGTTTTGTGGCCCAGAAGCGCAAAACTATTAAAGACTTTTCTAGGGCGAATGACGAATCTGTTCTAGATTACCTTGAGTTATCCTTAGATACATTTTCTGGGAACGAAGTTAATTATTTTTGGAATAAATTTAAATCTATCTGTCATTTTTGTCTTCGAAACTTTATTCCTAATAAAAGTAAATATGTGCGCCGTAAAAACCCCTGGATGACACGCGAAATAATTCATCTACTTCGGAAAGTAAAAAGAAACCGTAGAAGTCGAGTTCACAGTTCCTCCCTCCCCTGCCTAAAGCAAGCACTAGCAGCTAAAATTCGCACAAGTAAACAGTTCTATCATTCCAATACACTTACACGATTCCTTAAGACAGATCCAGCGAAGTTCTGGCGACACCTCAGCTCAAATCAACAAGAAACTGTCGATTACGTCAAAATTGGGGAAATGTTGGTTCACGACAAACAACAAATAGCTACGGAGTTTAATCTTTTCTTTCAGTCAGTGTTCTCGAAGTCTTACACTAGACATTTCTCCTTTAACGAAGAAACTGAAATAAGCTCAGAGTTCATCACGTTTGAAGGAATCTTTTTTATGCTACTCAACCTCAAACCTAAATCGTCAAATGGTCCTTTTAATATACCAAATGCATTTCTTCGTCGTTACGCTGAGTGGATTTCTAGATTCCTTGTTGATATCTTCCAGATGTCGTTTTCATGTGGCGTTGTTCCCTCAGATTGGCGAATCGCTCGGGTTGTACCCGTTTTTAAAAAAGGAGACCGTACAATGTTAACGAATTATCGCCCAATTGCACTCACCAGCTCTTCGTGTAAACTACTGGAACATATAATTTCTAATTACATCAATGATTTCCTCGATAAACATGAAATAATCTCGCCTTTTCAGCATGGGTTCCGAAAGAAGCTTTCTACTACAACTCAGCTCATTTCAACTATTCATTCTTTTGCTTTTATAGTAGATAGGCCTGGTCAAGTCGATGTCACCTTCCTTGATTTTAGCAAAGCCTTCGACAGAGTTCCTCATTCCGGTCTTATATACAAACTAAATGAGATTGGCCTTCCCAGCACATTTGTTCGATGGATTTCAGATTATCTTCAAATGCGAAAACAATTCGTCGATGTAGACGGTCACCATTCTGATCCTCTTCCTGTAATTTCGGGTGTTCCGCAAGGGAGTGTCCTTGGCCCTCTTCTTTTTTCAATTTTTATTAATGACCTCACTTTTTGTATAGATAAAAGCGTGAGTATTCGTTTATTTGCGGACGACTGTCCATTGTTCAAGGATATTAACACTACTAGGGACCAAGTTTTTCTGAACGAAAGTCTTAACGCAGTTTCTAGCTGGTGCGATCGTTGGTAGATGAAGCTTAACCAATAAAAGTCCTTGTACATGCGCATCACTAACAAAAAGTCATCTCATCAGTATGACTATTTTATTGACGATGACTACATCTCTCGGACGATTAGCTTTAAATATCTTGGTATAATAATTTCTAGCAACTTATCTTGGTCCTCCCACATTGAACACGTTTGTGCAGCTGCCCGTCGAAAATTAGGTATGATAAGGCACAAGCTTAAGAACGTGCCTTCTCATGTGAAACTTTTAGCCTATAACACATTGATAAGAACGAAGTTAGAATACGCCTGTACAGTCTGGGATCCATTCACAAAAAAAGATATCAAGATACTGGAAGATGTTTAAAAGCAAGCAGTTCGTTTTATATTTAATCGCTACCACCCGCATGACTCACCTGCTGCCTTAATTCAAAGTAACAACATCATCTCTCTTGAATCACGAAGGAAGCTAGCTAGACTAAAATTTGTTTATCATCTCTGGTTTAAAAAACTCCGGCTTGATTCGTCGTTCTTTTTTCACCCATCCTCGACTAGGCGCACAAGGCATGACCACCCGCATAAAACAACTCCAGTATTCGCTCGAACAAATGCATTTAAATACTCCTTCTTTCCCAGAACCATAACAGAATGGAACAACCTACCTCATCACATATTTATATATGACAATGTTTCGGAGTCGATTGAGCGTTTGTTTGATGTGTAACTCTTTGCATTGTGTTTTATTTTTCTGTTCCCCACTACCGCCACCCCTCCAACTTTGTTGTGAGCTATTAAATTTTTTTTCTACGCATTTGTTTTTGTGCTTTATTACAAGTTTTGCATAATTTTCCCCTGTTCCCCTCTCCCATTTTACGGATTACCTGGCGTTGCGCTTTTTGGACTCCACTTTTGTAACCCCCAATCCTGCTTGGGCCGCATTTGGCCTGCAGTATTCCTAAATAAATAAAAATACGGAGAGTGTTATGTCCCAACCGCAGTGACTGGGCTTCACGGCAAGCCAACAGACAATCAATCATCGTGGTTCCAATCTCAGGCTCAGGAAAAGAGTAATAAACCCTTTTCCTCTGAATTGCGCTATCAAAATCATTGCACATGGGCGAAACCCTCTCTAGGTCGTCTTTCTTTGGATACATTTTTATTTAATTTATTGAAATAAGAGTAATGTGAGAAGAACAACTTTCATGGTGATGGTTTAATAATGCAAGAACTCTAAGCTTCCTTTTTGCGCTTTACATCAACCATGACTCTTGTCACTTGCAACTAATTATACGCAGCCAGGGCACGGTGCAAGATAACACTCTTCAGGTGAGGACAGCGCGCTCATCGCGACGTGTCGATAAAGTTCGCTCTTCACTCTCCCTCTTTCTATCTCTCACTATGGTTTCAAGCGGCGCCGGCAGGTGACTTGTCGACCCGTGGGCACGTACAAGACGGCTCGTGCCGCCTCATGTACCACACGCGCAGCGCTCCAGCGAGGTTGTCGCACGTGCAGAAAGACCACGGTGTACCGGGGTGTGATGGCAACGAGGTAAATTTTTTCGCTCTCACACAGTTTCGCCGTTTGGCCGCCGGCGACACTGTCAGCCGCGGGCAGGGTGGCCGCGGAATGATGCAAATTTTCGGATGCCCGTCGAACGAACGCTATCGGATTCCTCGTGCAGCGCATTCAGCCCCGCCGTGTCCTCGCCTAAAGAGTGTATCTTACACCGTGGCCAGGGCTGATTTGGTAAAAACAGCGTCTCAGCTGAGACTGTAAAAAAAAAAGGCAATGCCACAGCCAACCCACGAGCTGAACACAAGCCGCGTCTCAAGACGCTCGTGCGCCCCACCTTTCGCACTGCTTTCTTTCACCCAGTCCCAGCTAAGACGCTGTTCTAGCAAGCCGGTTCGTGATCACAACTTGTGAAGTTTCCTTGTTCTTCTCTTTCGTTTTTGAGAGTCCCCGCAATCAGTGTTGGAAAATAAAATGAAGCGAAATGCTCAGTGCTGCCCTGCCATGTTTTGCTATGACCGGGCTAGAGAGCGGTTTTCCTTGTGGCTTTCACTCTCGCCAAGGAGCAATTGGACTTGTTAAGTCGCGGGGGGGTGCGACAACATTACAACGCCAAACACCGCCTGAGCCATCCTGAACAATTGTTCCCCGACCGCTGGGATTGAAAATGTGAGCAATTCTACTTGCTTGAGATAACGGTCGTGAGCCGATAAAAATACATTTTGACTTAAAGTAAATAAATACTTGTCGATACAAACTCGTTTTTGGAGGAGACGAATAAAAATAGGTGTTAAACTTGTACTATTTAAGCGTGTTGGTGCTTTTTTACATTTAGAAAGTGAAGACGCATGAGGGACCATACAGACAGGACAATCTTTCAACTTCAACAGCATAAGTCCGTGCAGACAGCCCGGCCTTATGACCTGTGGGTATAGTTACTCTAGAAACTTGTCCAACGCCAGCCCGGATCAAAGAGAAAAACATGGTGGTAAGGAGGTGCCTCTCAGAGGCAATTAAAGCGCTGTAGGAGCGGTAGGGTTACAGCGACCCCTTCAAGCTGCCACCGCAAAGAGCAACTACACCTCGTGGAAAGGCCGTAACGGATCGCGCCTGTTCACTCTAGCCCGGCTATTGTTCTTCCAACTTCTGAACGAGGCACGCGCATGTTCATTAGCCCATTTGGTTTCAAACCTAAACACAACAGGAAAATAACGCAGAGAAACAACTGCGCATCAGAACCCAGGAATCATCGACTTAAAGCACGCCGCCGCCCATTTCAATCTGGATGAGCATCGAACCGGCGTGCTAAATTTCTCACCTACGTCGGCGACACTAGGCGCCTCTTAGTGCAGCTTAACTTTCGACTGCGTATAATTCCAACAACAAATTACTTACGGTGTATTTGCAAAAAGGGTTTTCTCCACAGAAATAAGCAAACGTTATCGCGTTTCGAAGTCACGTGCGCCAAGTCACGAATGCATGCTTATCTCCATACTAGGCCACTTCGCCGAGCTGGGGATTGTACCACCGTTCCGGCGAGAAAATGATATGTCGTGGAACAAAATTGGATGTGTGCAAAAATAATGAAATAAGTTTGAAGGCGTCGCCTTCTTGCACCAACGTCGACAAGTTTGACATTCTTATATTGGGATTAATTTTTCTTTCATCGACGTAAATAGGAGCACCTTCGGACTATAAACTTTCACGTTGTTTGTTGAGAATGCAGCGACTTCAAGCATCCACCGTGCTTTTCACAAACATCAACAAATTAGTCGAACGCATCGTTCGACGCCATCTTCCATTACATGTGGCCGCCATATTTTCGAAACCACGAAAGGTGCAAACCTTAAACAACATATGAAAGCGACGATGAAGTAAAATTTATTTCCTTTCACTTCAAGATATATAAACAGATGTTTTTTTGAAGGTTCCAGCTTCCCACTTTACCGGTTTTGTTCTACCTTCCATCGTGCAGGGATTCTTCAGCTTTCAACCTTACTCTGCTCGTAGAAAACTCGCGGAGAGTGTTATGCCTGAAACGCTGTGACTGAGCGTCACGGTGAGGCTAAAAGAGCCAGTCATCGTTGCTCATATCTGGCACACAGGAAAAGGGTATAATAAACCGCTTTCCCGGGACGTGCACTAAAGATAGGTCAAACGCTCATTATGCCGTTTACCTTCTGAATGTTTTGTTTCTTTGATTTAAATAACATCAGTATTGGGCTCTAAACATTTCCAGTGTTTGCTTGAGAAAGAGCATTTTTATAAGGTTTCTTTTTTTCCTTTTTTTATCGATTATATTGTCATCAACAGACTAAAGGCTGAAACACATGTGAAGAAAAATCGCGTCGCATCGCACCACCAAGCAACGTAACATTTAGCAAACTTCGCGCGGGACGGCACTGCATTGAGTCACGTCATTGCGTTGGCGCCGACGTGATCCGATTCTTTCACAAATGGGATTCACGCTTTAATAATTGAAACGATGATTAAACTCAGTTCTACGAGGACCTCGAGTTTCTTACAGGTGGTGTCTAAAAGAGCACATTATCTTAAAGTTCCATTCGCACAGGGGCGTTTGCTTATGCTTTCCTATGTTAGGTTATGACTAGGTCGGGGCACTTGGTCTAATAACCTGCCGATGAAACAATTAATGCTTTAATCACGATTAAAGTTTTAATATGTTATTCGGTTAAATTTTCACAAATAAAACAAAAAAAGTAAAAATAACGCTTTCGTTACGCAGACGTGTACGTGTACGCCTACATGAAGGCAAACTTGAGGTGAAAATTTGACCTAAAGTAAACTGTAGGGGCGAGATGTGTAACTAGAAACGAGTGGAAAAGGTTATATGTGCCCAGACACTTCGCCGCTACGCGATTGTAGGTTTGGCGCAGCTGCGACTATTGCGAACAGTCATGGGAGTTCCCCATTGCTGGAAAATATTAACGAACCTGTTTGCTTCTGCGACTGAAGTAATAATTTGTGAGTGTGGGTGTCTTGTGACTGTTCTCAAATACACATCAAAGTTGAAATAACATCTGAAATTGTACCCCGCACTATGACGATCTCTCCTTATCTTCGGAAGAGGGGGTTCTGACCACAAAGACCATAGCATCCGGAATGTGGAGTGCCCTGAAAGCAAAGTAGTCTGGTTTTACGAGCGCGCGACTGGGAAAGCGCCTTGAAATCAATTTCGCCGTGATATCCCCGCGTCCGGGTTGGTCACTTTGCTGCAGGTGGCAACGGTCGTAGGTCAGCCGGCCGGCGGGAAAGTCTTTGTTCCTGTTGAGTGTTGACGCTCGGTGAGCTCGTGTGAAGGCGCTGTTTGTGCAAATGAAGTCTGTGCATTCCTGCGGCGACTATCCTCGGCAGGTTCTTCGGGAGTCTGAGCAGCATGGGGCTGTTTTCGATATCTGTGTAGTGCACACGGATAGCCATATTCAGCAGGAGTCGTGCGTCTGAGAACACAGCCACGCTGCCGATGGAACAAGCGTCGTCACCCTGGGACGGAGCCGCCAAGCGATCCGCCTCCTCATATCCACGAATGCCGCAGTGGGCCGGCAGCCACTAAAAGGCATTTCTCCCTTCTTGGCTCTGCAACATGATCGCCGCGTTCGCCAACTCTCCGGTGACCGGTGGTGCACGCTCCAGGTTGGCGAGCTGGGTCAGTGCCGATTTCGAGTCGCTCAGGGTTACCAGGCGGTCGGGTGCAGTCTCTGCTTCAGCCAAGGACAGTGCCCGGCGAAGCGCCGCCAGCTCGGCTGTCGCCGAGCGTGCAAAAGAAAGGCGCTCCACTGCTCGTGCTCCGAAATCTGTCAACACCGTGCTGCGGCTGTTACTGTGCGTGCGTCGTGGTCGATTGACTCGTCCGTGTAGCATCGCGCCCATCCCTTGAAGCGCTCTTTGTGTTTCGGGCCCTCGAGGTCGGCGTTGAGTCCCACTCCGAGCGGTGTATCTGTTCGGTTTTATTAGTTAAACTACCATACGTCTCAGGAATTTACCCAGTGGCATTGTGAGTACCTCAGAATATATTGTTTTGCAACAAAATACTCGGCTGTCCCTATTTGGTCTGATCACTTGTCTGCAGCTGCTTGCGCGCGGGTTTAAGTAAACGCTTTACATACATTTTGATTTGTCACGGCTTTCCGGCAAGCTGCATTTCTAAGGTATGTTGGCTAAAGGGTTAGGCCGAAGGGCTAAATTCTGAAGTCTTGAAGTCTGAAGTCTTGAAGTCTGAAGTGATGAAATCTGAAGTCTCGAAGTCTGAAGTCTTGAAAACTCAAGTCTGAAGGGCTAAAGTTTGAAGTGCTGAAATCGTGAAGGTCTAGTAGGGTCCCATAACACATCAGGGCTGAACGTACTTTTTCAATAGGGGAGACGACGGCCTGAAAATAATTTTGGGAGGATATTTCAACATTGTTATGTTAAATTAAAAAAGTTTAGTAGGTTTATTCAGTGTTTTGAATATGCTAATACTATAATGTTCGCTACTCGTGTGACTTCAAACTCTAACACTCCTAAAGATCTGTTTCTCACAAATGGTATGCCTCACTGTTACATAGTGGTGTTGTGGGATGTTCAATGAGTGGTCATCTACCAATATATATTTTTGTATCTTGGGATTTGCCCAAGGCAAGCATAAATGATGCTCATTCATTTAAAGTTCAAGACATGTCATTTACCACCTTCAAAAGATTTAAGTATCAAATCAAACATGCGAACTGGGATGCAGCATTCTCTACGGACTTTGTTGATGAGGGATATGACTGCTTTACCATGATATTTATGACAATTTAGAAGAACGATTTGAAACAAGAGACACACCGCGCCGCAAAAGGCTCTCGCAAACCCTGGGTAGTGTCTGATATTCTAAAAAATAAAACACGAGAACTAGACTTTATACGCAAATTGCTTGTAAAAAAAATCCAGAAATACTACAAATTTTAAAGAAATGTTGTAATGAGGTAAAAAACTTGAGTATGTGAGCTAAATCTACCTATTACATTCACATGTTCAGCAAATAAAGTAGCAGTTCCAGAATATGGACGAAATTAAACTCCATTTTAGAAAAACGTCAGCCTCTTCCAGAACTGAAACATTAAAAATAAACGGACAAAAACTCGGAGGAGTTGAACTAGTCAACACATTTAATTATTATTTTATAAACTTAGTCAATAAAGACCGCAGTAAAGGTAAGGAAGAACTGGTGTATGTATCGAGATTTATAGATGAAAGTATCTTCTTGTATATTACGGACGTTCATGAGGTCAGCTTGGTATTTTGTAACCTTAACAAGAGTAAAAGTTGCGATATTGATGGCATCCAAATAAAACTCGTTAAGTATGTGATTGGGCGAACTGCAGCTATTCTAACTCTATTGATTAATATATCGTCATTGAAGGGTATTTTTCCTAAAAAAATGCAAATAGCAAAAGTGTCAATATTTTATAAATATGAAGATAAAAATGATTTATCGCATTCCACCGGTTTCTGTACATCCGATAGATTCAAAGGGCTTATAAAAACATGCATTTTAGATAAAACTAGTTTTGGAAGAATTTTCAGTTGTTACAGATTCTCAATTGGGATTTAGAAAAGGGCGATCGACTGAACTTGCGCAGTTGAACATGAAATAAATAATTGTAAAGAATTTAACAAATAAAACTGTAACGGTAGCATTTTTTTAAACTTTTTGAAACCCTTTAATTGGTAAAATCTTGACACACTAATGAGTAAACTTTACAATTATGTCATTCGTGGATATGCGGCCGCGTTAAGAAGTTAATTGAGCCTTCGTTTTCAGAGTATTTACATCAATGGCCGCATCTCTGATTTAACACAACTACAGGTAGGTGTACCACAAAAAAATGTGTTAGGACCTATTTTATTGAACCTCTATATTGACGACATTGTAAATACCTCACATAATGCCCAAATAATAACGTATGCGGATGAGAAGAGCATATTATTTCAAGGAAACAACATAAATATTATTTCATCTGAAGTGAATAGTTTTCTGAATGGGCTTAGTTCGTGGGCACTGGTAAATTCGTTAAAATTCAATAGCAACTAAACAAAGGCCGTTCTATCTCACCCTAAACTTTATCTGTGTCGAATAGGTATACCACTTAAGTTAGCTATATTGGAACCAGGAATGTAGCGCCCAACATATTTTTATGTACACTTTGTGTACATAAATGAACAGTGTAGTCGGATATCGGAAGTGAATTGCGTGATAAAGGAAAGATGTCGGACTCTCGTGGGCAGTGATTTTGGTTTGATTACTTTATGGCATAAACCAGTGGTTTATGATCCGTGGAGATGAAGAAGGAACGCCCTTCCAGGAAGTGTCGGAAATGTTTGATGGCTAAGTACGCCGTAAGTAACTCCCTTCCGATTGCACTACACTTTCTCTCTGCGTCTTGCAGTTTACGTGAAAAAAATGATATGGGAGACCATATATTTCCGATCTTCTGCTGCAACACACCTTCGACCGCGACGTCCGAGGCATCAACTATCAGGCACGTTGGTGCATCTGGAGACGGGTGCACCAGGAGTGTGGCATTGGCGAGTTATTTCTTCACGCTCTCAAATGCTATCGACGCCTTCGAGGACCATGGCAATGTTGATTTCTTGCCTTTGGAGGTGCAAAACAGTGTTTCCAATGGATGTAGAAGCTTTGCACAGCGGGGCAGAAAATGCCTGTAAAAGTTTACAAGCCCCAGAAATCGTTGGAGGGCGCGTTTTATTTTAGGATGCGGACAATCGGTGATGACTTTGAACTTGTCTGGTAGTGGTCGATACCTTGACAGTCAATCAGATGGTCAAGAAAGGTCAGCTCTGGTATACCAAACTGGCATTTGTCTACGTTTATTATAATGCTACACACGTGTAGCCTGTCGAACAGGGCGGTCAGATGGCGCTTGTGTTCCTCCGGGGTTTTGCTCGCTACGAA
This sequence comes from Ixodes persulcatus, assembly GCA_013358835.2. Classification (NCBI taxonomy): domain Eukaryota; kingdom Metazoa; phylum Arthropoda; class Arachnida; order Ixodida; family Ixodidae; genus Ixodes; species Ixodes persulcatus. The sequence continues at coordinate 145,440 of JABSTQ010001135.1, read as the reverse complement.
GAAGTCGTTGCGACGACATCTTCGTAACGAGCAAAAACCAGGAGGAACACAAGCGCAGGTAGGAACACAGATAGGAAAAACAAAAAGGCAAACCGCGGATGACCTGGTCAATAAATCGCTGGAAGTTTTGGGCTGCGTTACACAGACCAAACGGCATTGTGACGAACTCAAAGAGGCCGAAAGGAGTTATTATGGCAGCCTTGGGTATGTCTGCAGGTTCAACCGGACTCTGATGGTAAGCCTTTATGGGGTCTATCTTCTTGTAAATGGTTGTATCCTTCAAAAAGGCAGTGCAGTCTTGAACGTTTGGGATCGGGTACCGCTCAGGAATTGTAGCTGTGTTCAAAGCCCTATAATCCCCGCACACGTCGGAAATCGCCGCTCTTTTTGAACAGCATGTGCAGAGGGGATGACCAGGGACTAGAAGATGGGCGTACGACTCCGAGCTATAGCATATGCTCGAATTCTTGCCGTGCGACCCGCATCTTTTCAGGTCCGAGTCGACGTGGTCAGCAATTGACAGGCGGGCCTGTCGTCACGAAATGATGAGTGACGTCATGTTTAGGTACCTCGCCAATGTTGTGCGGCTTGATGAGGTCTGGGTAGTTCTCGAGCAGATTGGCAAATGAATTTTAAGGTAGCTTGCTGAAAGTGGGGCTAAGAGCTGGCGCTCGAGACCCAATACCAGATACTTGTAGGTGAGTGGTCGCTTCAATTAGCCTTCTTTGTGTCATGTCCACCCAGATGTTGAAGTTCCGAAGGAAATCTGCTCCAATTATTGCGTAGCTGACGTCTCCAACCCAGAACAACCACTGGAAACGTCGTCAGAGGCCAAGGTCTAACGTCAGTGATTTTTGTCTATACATTTTGATGTGGGAAGCGTTGACAGCTTGCAATGATGCAGTTCGGACGCGATTCCGGCGATCCAAAAATGAGGCTGGAATGATGCTGACCTCTGCGCCTGTGTCCACTAAGAAACGGGTGCCGGCGATCTTGTCGTGGATGTGAAAGAGGCGACTGGTGGGCCGATAAGGGTCGCTCGCCACCACTAGCGATCGGCCGTCCCGTTTTTCTGGTTCCAGGAACAGAGAACAAGAGCGGCGGGCCTTCGGTCCGAACTGTCGGTGGTACAGGCATAGCGACTTGTCTGGAGGGCGAGGCGATGATGATGGTCGATGGCGCCTCTCGCGACCGGAGTGTTGCTGTGACGATTGAGCATCTTCACGGGATTCCCGCCAAAGCTCGGACACGATGGTCGTCAGATTCTGCACTTCTCGACAAAGCTCAGCGATGTCCGAAACAAGGTCTGGAGACTGCTGTGTTGTTCCGATGGTGGGACCGGAAACCTCCATAATTCGATCCGCCAGGTCGGCGAGTTCTACGAGCGAAAGCTTATGGACTACCGTTAGGCCGACACAAACAGAAGCCGACAGCCGTTGTTGAAATATCTCACGGAGGATGGCGGCGTCAATGGAGACCGCCTTGTCGCCCAGATTATGTTGCAGGTGTCGTAAGAACTGGGTGGGTCGACGGTCGCCTAGCTCTTCTGCGCTGAGGAGCTGGTGAAGGCGTCGTTGTTCAGATGCGACGAGACGACTGACCAAGGACTCTTTGAGAACTTCGTAAGGAGTGTCACCGATTGGGGAAAGTAAAACGTCCCGCACCTAGGTAGCGGCTTGCGGCGGGAGGGCGTCAACGAGGATTTCGTATTGCCAGGTCTGGGAGGTAATGCGGTGCAAGCGGAATTTGTTTTCCACTTGCACTAACCAGAGTGCTGGATACTCAGCCCAAAACTTCGGCAACGGGAGGACCGCGGTAGCTGCGATTCCCAAGGCGGCGCTTGCTTGGGAGGCACTTGCCGGGTGTGCAGACTCACCAGACTCCGTAGACATGGCAGGATTACGATCCGGGTCACCAATTATGTTCGAACCAGGAATATAGCACCCAACATATTTTATGTACACTATTTACAAAAACAAAAATGAAACTGTCCTGGGCATCGCTTAATGTAGCCGCCGGGCGCTCGGTCGCCGAATCTCGAAGCTCGTGGTGTGTCGTTCTGTGTGCTCGCGCCAGCATGCTTCTTTTTTATCGTCGCGGAAGCACCACTAGCTCGGCTGCTACAGAAACATTTACCATACAAGTTGTTCCAAGGTTAAAAATACTAGGGGTGTTCTTTAACCGATACGTGAGTTGGGACGAACACGCAGAACATGTTATGTCTATAACTCATAAAAAATAACAGGTATTATTTATAAACATCGTTTTGTTTATCTCTAAGTGTGAAGATTATTTTATATAACTCATTGTTTGCTTCACATTTAAATTACTGCCAGCTTGTTAGGGGCAATGCGACAAAATTAAACCTAGACGAATTATAAAACGCGCAAAAAGATCTTACGTTTAGTAGCCAGTGTACCATATAATGGTCATGGCGATATTTTATTCTCAAAATATAAGGTAACGCGTGTTCTTGACTTATATACAAATAAATTAATTCAGAAATATAAAGGTAGTATTTATTATAGTAACAAATTATTATTTCACTTAGCTTCGTTGGTTAAAACTGTTCGTTTTATTATACGCGTAATCCAGAGCACTGGAGAGCGCCGTATCCCAGGACGAATTACGGATTTCAAATGATCCAGTATACCCTACCATCTACCATTAATGGACAAATTTAAAACAATATTCGCATAGACAATATGTCCAATAACCAATTTGGACAATTGTATTTTAATGACAAATAATATTATAGAAGTTATGTTGTGTTCATGATATCAAAAGCTGTATCATGCACTGTCTGCTTTCTTTTATTTTTTTGCAACCCGACTAATTTGTTTATGTCTGTATTGGAGGCAGGGACCTGTCAAACTATGCAATGTTGCTTTTTTTCCTGTATTATCTAAACTGCGGTCGATAAAGGTGAAAGGAGTTGAATTTTAGCTGGACTGGTTATTGTAATGCATAAAAAAAAATACAGGTGAGACAAGATATTATACATAGAACACTCGTTCTCATTCGTCAGCAAACTAGTTCATAAACCTTTCTGCAAATACTTTCAAAGTTGAGACGTCAGAAAAACCCTCGGTGGTAATCTGTTTCATCCTTCAATTGTTTTTACAAGAAACGAATATTTAAAAATATCAATATTGGACATAAAAGGGTCAACTGACATTTTCATCTTTAGTCGTCAAGACCGTCTTCCAGGAGATCTGATGGAAGTTTGCGTGTCAATATGAAATAGCTTAAAATTCAAAAATAAAAAAAAATCAGCCGCGCATTTCTTCGTATTGACGCTAAGAAGAAAAATTGGGCTTCCTCAACACTGCCGAAACAAAATCGTGCCTATCGTATTTAGAAAAAAAAAAAAGTTTGTTTCTAGCATTTAAATGCACCCAAACTTTGTTTATTTGAGTTTGTGCTTGGGGATTCAATATTATTGATGCATATTCAAATTTTGGGCGACTAGAGTTTCATAAACATTAGTCCGGATATCGGAGATCGTCCCTCTTACAGATCGCCTCATAAAACAAAGTTTTATATATGCTGAAATACATACATTGAACGTGCGTATCCCATATTATCGATGCATATTCCAATTTTGGGCGACTAGAGTTTCATAAACGTTGGTTCGTATATCGGAGATCGCCCCTCTTAGAGATAGCCTCATAAAACAAAGTTTTCGATATGCATAACTACATACATTTTCAACGCGCGTATTCCAGCTGAGCTCACCCAAGATAGTAATACCAAGATACGTTAACAGTGTTACGACTTTGCAAAACTGCGCCATCGATTTCATACCAGAGCATCAACAGAGATTTAATTTTGGTTTGCTTTAGATAGGCGTTTTATCAAAATGAATTTACATATCCCATTTTTTACACTAATGAAATATTGTTTCGAAGGAGTCATTCAATATTTCTTGATCATACACAGTTATCACGGGAATGTAAACCAAACATTCATCAGCAAACAAACGTACTTCTAAAACTCGGTAAATATCTTGGGTGATATCGTTAAGAGAGACTAAAAACAAAACTGCCCCCAAAACAGATCCCTCGGGTATGCCAGACTTGACCGGTAAAGCAGATGACGTATAAACGTCAATTTTAACGTACTATCTCCTATCAGATAGGTCTGCTTTGATTCAAAGAGCCAAGCTCTTATCGACAACACACAACAATAAGTTTTCAAGTAACTTTGTATGCTTGACTCTGTCCATTGCTTTCGATAAGTCGACAGAGACAACATTGACTTGGCCACGAACATTTAACACTTTTCCAAACTGATTAGTTCATTCAAACAATAGGGTAATAGTCAATAGATTCCTGTGGAAACCGTGTTGTGTATCATAAAAAAAAGTTTCTGTATTCTAGAAAATCAATGAGATGTTTAGAAATTATGTGTTCGAGCATTTTGCATGTTGTTGATGTTAATGATTTCGGCCGGTAGTTTTTTACTTCAAGATGATTGCCCGATTTGTGAATACTTAAAACTTTTGCCATTAACCAATCATTCGGGATGAGGCATTTATCTAGCAACTTTTGAAAGATAACGGTCGAAAACCGTGAAACCGGTTTGCAGTAACGACTTAGGAATTCATTTGGGATTTTGTGTGGTCCAGGTGATTTTTTATGTCAATATTTAGTAGTAAGGTCCTCACTCCCTCAAAAGTAATTTGAATAGGTTGTGTTTGCAGGCAGAGTTCGTGGTCAGTCAAATATTTTACAGATGTTCCCACTGAAAATAACGAGTGAAAGTAGTTGTTGAGTTCATTTGCTACGGTAAGTGGATTATCGTATATAGTACCGTCCACATGAACTTCTTTTAGAACTTTTTGTTTAGGGGACAGATGTTTCCAGAACTTATGTGGCGACGCTTTTAAAATCGTATTCATTGAATTTGCAAAGAAGTTAGTTTTGGAATCTGAGTTTTTTTTTTCACATCATGGCTTAAAGAACTAATTAATAGCTGATATGTTCCAGTGCTTACACAATCTCTTAAGTTTCAATGTGGGCTTTAAGGGGGTGATATCACATGTGACCCATCGATTTGTCTTATTAACCTTTTTTTTTATTCTCTTAGGCCCATATGCTTTTAGACAGTAGTTTAATGCTTCCTTAAACTGAGTCCAGAGGCTTTTAAAGCTAGCGTCCTGGCGAAACGATTTGAGAGAGTATTTCAAATTATCTAAGAAAGTTGTGTCATCAGCTTTTGCATAGTTAGAAACGAGCGCCGTATTTTTTCTTCTGCTTTTGAGGGTGGCTATTATATGTTACCGTCACAGGCACCAGCTTATGATCTGTAATCCCGTCTACAACAGACACCTCGTACTCACGAAAGCACGTCAAAATAAATAAGAGATCCAAAATGGAATTTCATGGTCCATACGTTCTTTGGGTTGCCGGACCATTTGATCGATGACGTGTTTTAACAGCATTTCTAACATATAATCATCTCGTTTCCCACCTGACTCTCCAACATTTTTTTTCGTTCCAGTTAATACGTGGGAAACTAAAATCTCCAAGAACAATTAATTTAGTACGTTAAATAGCATGGAGTTTAAAAAAATTATATATTTTTTTTATTAAACTGGTGCCTGAAATAGTTTTTGCAGCCACACTATGACTAGTCGGCATAATGCAAATATATTTTGTTTCACGGCAGCTTTGGCGACTCTTAACCTGCAAGAATATTTCTAAAACAAGTTTCTTGGCAAATGTGCTGCATACGTGGTCATCAAGCTGCACGGGTTAGACGAGCTGCTAGGCGACTTTCAGATTGGCATAAAGGTCACTTGACATCAAGTCACGTGATGCTCGTTTTCCGCTAGCGGGGAAATTGATTTAGTGCATAGCTCACGTGACGTCATAGGACGTAATGTAATGCCATTTGATGTTACTTTACCTAATGTCACGTGACATCAGGTCACGGTATGTCAATTTTTCCGCTAGATATAGTGGGGCAACTGAATCGGTGTTTAGGTTACGTGATGCTAGTTCCCCGGTAAAGTTTAAGCTGAATTAGTGCATAGGTCACGTGACGTGAATTTCCCCGATGAATTTGGCGGGGAAGTTAAATTGGTGTGTACATCCAACGAGCTTGAGTAAACTTAGAGCGGTAAACCAGCGGCCAAAAATGGCACCCCCCGGTTGCCGCCATCTTGACCGTTTGCCACATTATTGATCACGTGACTTTAAGATGGCTGCACCCATAGGTGCGCCAGATCAGATTGGGCAGATTACGGTAAGCACGGCCGCGGTCCAAAATTTACTTGATCTCGCTCTAGGGTGAACGTTTAAAACATCGGCGTTCAAAAACCTACCCGCGTCCAGTTATTCTATCAGTCTTGTCACGTGACATAATCCACCGGAGTAACTCGGATTCATTCAAGTAAGATTGGAACACAACCCCAGAGGGCCCCTCTGCTTACCGTGATCTAGCCCGCCTCTGGGCGCAGCCATCTTGACGTCACGTGATCACTAATGTGGCAGACAGGCAAGATGGCGGCAAACGGGAAGTGCCATTTCCCCTGCAGGCCTTGCGTTGCGGTTTACCGCTCTAAGGTGACACTCAAGCTCGTTGTGTACATCACGGGACATTTAGACACGTGACTTCAATTTCCTTTTGGGAAAACCGAGATTATCATATAGGTAACGTGATAATAATTATCCCGCTAAATTTAGAGGACGAAACTGAATTAGTGTAACGGTGACCTGACGTTAATTCTACTGCTAAACTTAGCTGGAGAACTGCATCTGTGTTTAGGATCCGTGACATCATATCAGGTGTCGTTAATGTGACGTCTTGCCGCGTCACAGACCACGGCTTTAACGTCTCGCGAGACATCAGGTCACTTGATGTCGAATTTCGCGCTAAATAGACCAAGAAAACTGAATTGGTGTGTTGGTCACGTGACGTCGATTCCCCGGCTAAATTTAGCGGGGAAGCCGATTTGGTGTGCAGGTCATGGGACGTTACTTTTCCCGCTAAATTTAGAAAGTAATTTTAATCGGTGTATAGGTCACGTGACATCAGTTCACGTGACGTCAATATCCCCGCTAAATTTAGCGAAGAAATTCGATTGCCATCTAGGTAACGTGAGGTTTGTTCACGTGACGTCAATTTCCATTCCAAATTTAGCTGGCGAAACTGAGTGGTAAGAGGGTCACATGACGTCAATTTGCCGCTATATTTAGCGCGGAACTGCATTGTGACGTCATGTGACGTCATGTGACGTCACAGGTCTCTTTTGGACAAAATGCTGCTTTCGAAAATCCGGCTTCATGAATTCCGGAGAAACTGCACTGTCGTATCAGCGTGATAAGAGTGGGCTGCCTGCACCATGACAATGCTCCACGTGGCAGATAGGTTGTTCGTGACGCGTGTCGATGCTGGGTATAAAACCAACTAGCGGAATGAAACGAGGTTTCTTTTTCCCGCACGACATACCCCAAAAAACGTTTCAGGTGAAAAAAAAAAAAAAGACTTTGATGTTTTGTGTCAAGGCGCTGGCCTGCAGATTCCTGTCTGGTGGCTTCGAATAGCGCTCGAGGTTTCCGCAATCTGACGCAGACCAAATACTAAGAAATCGCTGTGTAATCCAGATTTCGGTTGCACGACAAAAGGTGTCAATTTGGACGAAATGAACCCATGACTTTTTTGCCTGAGGCGCTCTATGTGACCTTTGTTCGTTTGGCTCGTAAATCCCTAAGGTGTTAATATTATTTTAGCATTACATTAGTTTAGAGTGCAGCCAATGCCCAGGGTTTAAGGAATCTATTCAAGCAGCCCCAAGAGCGCAAGATAATGATTCGTTCTTTTTTAGGGTCTGTGCGATAATCGGCTACACCATGTACAGTGAATTCGCCGTGACATTGCGTTTCTAATGTGCGTGTGTGTTCGCGATCTTTTTTTGTTGTCTTCAAATATTTTCTGGTGCTCTTAGTTATAATAAAACAGTATAGTTGTCGCACTATTGGGAAAATTATATAAAACTAAAGAAACTGCCACGTTGAGGTAACTGTAAAAAAAGCAAAAAAAGAAATATATGCTTACTTTGTTTAATGGAGCCGTGCAACAATTTCAGTGTTTTGCTTAAATGATTTGGGAGTTGTTGTCTCGACCTTTCTAAAGTAAAGAACAAAAACCGCTTTTGCCTGCATGTGCTATTTTTTATTTTAAAAATTGACAAAGTTTGAGGTTTTCGGCACCTCTCAACTCCTTCACCATCTTCCGAGTCATGTGCGCTATGTAGTGATGCAAAACTATCGATAAATCGACTATCGATACTATCGATAGTTTTGGAAAAACCATCGATAGTATCGCAGAACTATCGATAGTCGCCTATCGACAGTACTATCGATAGTTTTTCGATAGTCGACTATCGATAGTACTATCGATAGTTTTTCGATAGTCGACTAGCGAAAGTTTTTCAATAGTCGAGTATCGATAGCACTATCGATAGTTTTTCGATAGTCGACTATCGATAGTACTATCGATAGTTTTTTTACTATCGATAGTCAGATTTCTGGCGACTATCGATACTATCGATAGTACTATCGATAGTTTTGCACCACTAGCGCTATGACGTCAATCGGAGAGGCGCGGGGTTCCAGTGAAGCTCTCTCCCTAGAGACACCAGTGAGCAGCGAAACTCACCCGCTCGCAACCACGTGACCACGTGCTTGCGCAGCGCGATGAACATGGCGAAAGGAGGAACGTCTCATTGAGGTCCGGCCATCCCCGTCCGGCTCTGCCACCTCCCCTCTACGGCTTCTGGCGGCTGTTCGTGGTAGCAGATAGAGCTGACGGTTTTGTTGACCTCGGATAAATGGCGCCACTAAAACTCCGTTTTATAAAAGTTTTATCGGTTATACCAGGTTTTCGACGTATTTATATTTATGTTGGAACGACCAGAATTATTGACAAATTACCTTTTATCGAGCAGGTTTTTGCACGACTTGCTATCATTTTACAAGTTTCCCACTGACGTCACGCCGCGTGGTTTTCACGGCCGCTGCTCGCGGATGCTGGACGGGAAATATTCAAATTTTTGCCTCGCGATTACGCGGCGGAATTGCAACATTTCGAAGGAAAGATGTGTTTTTTTTTTGTTCTTTGTGACAAGACAGTGTCAAAAGTAGAAGATGCAAATTTTTTCAACATTAAAATCGGTTCGCAACTCCTTTTAGAGAACAGAAAAAAAGGGTTATAACAACAATTGTCTTTTATATGTGATCGTATTTCTCGCGTAAATCAATTTAATTTTAAGCGTAGCAAAATCTATGATAAGTGTGTTCCGTGGTTTGAACGGGTCTTTCCAGAACGTGTGCTTGTTCGGAAAAAGAGAAGTTTGGGGCGGCATGCTCGTGCTTTTATATATTGTGAGGGTGCCCAAAAAAACACCTACTTAATCTTTATTATGATCATCATCACTGCCGTTCTCAACTATTCTATAATGACTTTCTATTTTTCTGATCGCCTCAAGCACGGGCGTCCGTGCTTGGATTTTCCCGAATGCAGTCGCTCAATAAATCTGTTCCCGAAGCTGCTCACATAGGTTTATTAGAATGGCAAGTTTTAGGAGCAAGTCGTTGCAAACAGTAACGTTGCCACGCTGGCCCAGTACTGCCCAGTACTGCTGGAGAACCGACGGTAGCTTTTGTTTGTCTGGCCACTCTTGTCGGCAGGTGTGAAGCAACAATGAGCACTCCTCGTCATTCTTCTGCTCCACACGTATGCGGTCTATAAGACTGTTGGATGCTGGCAGTCCCCAGATGATGGCGTCAACGTGTGCCGAGACGTCCCCCTCCAAGAGCATTCCCTGTGACGATTCCAAACTGTTGCGTCTTGCTCTTGACAGTGTGTCTGCCGTGGCGATGGTTGTATCCGCAACGTGCGTGAGGGTAAAGGAGTACCTCATCAGGCGAATTTGGAACCTTTGAATTCTAGGGGGTAGGGAGTCAATTGGATCGCGGCCCAGCAACGGACGTAGAGGTTTATTATCAGTCTCGAACGAAAATGTCAGACCCAGCAGAAATTCGTCAAAGCATTCCGCAGCCCGTGTTAGAGCAAGGGCTTCCTTTTCTATCTGAAACTACTTCTGTTCCGTCTTCGTCAGCGACCCGGAGGCGTATGCAACAGGGCGTCACTCCTCGGATGGCTGATCTTGGAGCAGTGGCGCCGAGGCCGTACGACGAGGCGTCTGGAGAGGGGAATGTTCGGTAGCTTGGATTGTACCGCGCAAGGCACCTTTCCGAGCTTAAGGTGTCCTTGATTTTGACGAGTGATTGTTCTTGCTGAGGACCCCGTGACCAGTCGTTATTTATGCCTAGAAGGCTGCGAAGCGGCTCTGTGGTAGACATCTGGGAGGAATCTTGCAAGGTGGTTAACCATGCCCAGGAGAGAACGAACTTCGACAGCACTTTGAGGCCGCCGAAGTTCTTTGATGGCCCGAAGTTTTGGTTTTCCCCCGAAACAAGGTGCCTAAGGGTGTCTTCTTACCTGCTTTCCACACGGTTGAAAGAAGACCATATTTCCGTCGGCCGAGCAGGAAAGGGAACGTGGGGTACATTGCCGAACCAGCACGCTCAATGGGACCTCCTTTTTTGGCATTGTTGAGAAGCTTCAGGCAGCGAAAGCGTAGAGCAGCAAACCATGGGCCACCGAACACAACAACATTTGGCACCGACTAGCACGCGAAAGAAGCAAAACACGGCTTCCTATTTCCTTCACCTCACATGCAGGCGGGCACGCACGCACACGCACACACACATACACACACGCACATACACACACACACAAACCCACGCACTCGCTCACTAGAACTAAAAGCTTTTTGGTGGGCATTACGCTTCGTTTCCCGATCTTACAATGAACCACAGCGAATAGGACGAGCTATCCCAGCCAGTCCAGTACTTCGAGGACGTCTGTGGAGCTTCCAGTTGGGCACAGCGACACGCGGAGACTCCAGGTCACTTGGCACTCTCCCAGCGCTGGACTCAGCGAATTTTCCGAAGTTCGAGGTCGAAATATTTAAAAAAAATTCAAACCTCCTTAAGGGGGGAATTGGAACATTTCGCAGCTTTTGAAGCCCACTAAGGTTCGAAGTAAACAAAAGTAAGAAAATTCCAAAGTTACTGAAAGTTAGAAGATTTCGAAGAGTTCGACATCTTAAAATTTGTAACAAACCAAGTGTTAAAAAAAGTGAGAGACGTGTTAAAAGATTTTTGAAGATTTCGAATTTCTTCGGTGTGCAAGTTTCAAAAGTTCAAGAAGTTCATAATGAAATTTAAAGTATGAGTATCACTGGCGAAGACTAACCTACGCATTTTCAACAAAAAAAAAACAAGAAAAGATTTCAGGGAGGCATCTAAAAACGTCGCAAATGCTTTGCACACTATCGCGAAGACAGTGCACATTTGTTTTCCTGTATTTAATTTTTTTTTGCACTGTGGTACTCATGATGGTACTTGTGCTATTCATTATTTATCGTAACTTTTTAAACAAGCATTGAAATGGTTCATCAGTTCATTGAGTAGCCCAGAACGCACATTTTTTGCTTGCAATGCTGGCAGATAAGAATATATAGAAGACAAGGCATGCGGAAAAAAATTATTCACCCTCCCGAAAGTTCTCAGTTTCTCTGGGTGCTCGTTTTCGTTGGGATGACCCGTGAGATAAGAGAAACAATGCACACAGCCACAGCAACGGACACAGTTTCAGGCTGAGGAGAACGTAACCAAACTTAATTAAGAAGCATCCCGACACCTCAAAACGCGGCTAATAAGGTCACGGCCGGTAGGTATTGGGCTTACTGTAATGCCGATGCATAGAATTTTTTTTTAATGAGTGAAGATATGGATATTGGCCCCTCTAAAATGTAGCCGGTTCCTAATGATAATAGAATAATTTCTAATCTGCGCTCGCCCTGTAGCGCGCCTACGACGCGCTCCGCTAGGCCCATTCCCCAACCCGTGGCTTACTGCAAGGAATCGAGGGACTTACGTTCGCAGACAACTAAGCTAGGTTATGACCAGTGTTGGAAAGCACATAAAGTGCATTGTAATTAAAGCGCTCATTTAAGTACGCTTAGAAAACTCCTACTTTACTTGAATTACATTATCTACTGTGTACTTGAACATTACGTGAAGTATTTTTGTCTGGTACTCTCCGAGAAAAATGGAACTCTCGACTTCAACATTAAATTCCAAAAATTTGATGTTGTTCGATTTTAATCAAAAATGGGTGCTTTGCCTGCTCTGAAAATTTTTTGAGATTTCGTTCTGGTGAGAAACTCGAGCAGACGATACATAGTTCTGTCTGTACTGGGGGTGGCTTTCCCGCAGTATTTTGAGCTCTGGCTACTTATTGATTGGTGAGCGCGGGTGAGGAGCTTAAACGTAATATTAGAGAACACCCCTTCACAATAGGGCTGCTTGCGGAAGCTAGAGATCCGACGTCATGTTCCCTCTTAGTACGTTTACCTCCCTTGTGTGCAAGTCAGCGGAAGAAGCACCAAACTCAGAAGCCGGGGAGAGAATGGTGAGCATGGAGAACACTCCCAGTGTTCACGGCACTTTCGAGGTAGAGTGCAACGCATGCGATGTCTACTTTACACGCAATAAATTACCTGCGGTTATTGATGGCGTATGGTCTGAGATTGCAAGATCGGATGGCAACAAGTTCTATGCTATATGCAAGATCTGTCCACCTGGTAAACGGCCTCTTAGTTTTCAATGCGATGCAGCATCGAATCTTACGAAGCACCAAAAAGGTGAGTGAGTGAAGTAATGGCAAAAAAGAGCCTCATATGTTGATTCTTAAATATTGCATCAGCAGGAGTAAAGCAACTACTCTGCGGCCACTTGACTTTATCCAATATTTGACGCCATTTCAGAAAATAACTGATGCACCTCTCCCCTTAAATGCACCCCGCTAAAAAAAAGTCACTAAATAGAGGAACAAAAAGCATGAAGAAGTATTGTCTTTGAAATACTGAAACTTTACTTCGAAATACCACTCTATTTTTAGTACCTTACTTGCGGTACATTGCGCCCGGTATACTCACAACCTTACTTGCAGAATATAACTTCTATTATATTTTGTACTTTACTTCAAATACTTTTCGCGGTACTTTACCCAACACTGGTTATGACGAACGTCCTAAGGAAGCGGATTGATTGAATTTCAAGTGTGCAGACCAGGAATTGTTTGGACCGTCGGTTACCTCGGGGTAACCTACAGAGTTGTGTAGGGGGATGCTCTGTGCGTAGGCTGGAGGAAACAGGTACGACACACGAGTCTAAGACCAACTCAAAGCGATCGCTCAAATCTTTAAAAGGAAATTAATACTTTCATGTCAGCTAGCTGGTTTGGAATAATTAAAAAAAAAAATAAAAACGAAGAAGGCACAAAGAAAACAAAACATGATGAAGAGCAATACGAGTCACTAGTGGCACGATCGGCTAAATGAAACTTCAGTTCAATTTATATTCCACTCCACACATTCATATTTTGGTTTCCTTATATTTTTTCCCTTAAACCTTTCAGGGTAAACCTGGTTCGTACTTGATCGATCTTTTCTTCAGAAGTTCAAAGTTCTTCAAAATTTTGAGCTTAGCAGGTGCGAAAGTTCGGAAGTCGTCAATTTTTTTAACATAATAATAATGTCAACACAGTGAGGGCGCAGGTTAGTTGGTGTAAGTTTAACATTATGTGAGACCACATGAGTTTAGTTGAGAAGTTTAGTTGAGAAAAAGACCTTGAAACAACCAAAAGTGGTAGAGACAGCGAAAGAAGTCAGTCAGACGACCTCTTCATTCTGACGTCGTCTGGTTGACTTCTTTCGCTTTCTCCTACATTTGGTTCCTTCGACGTTTTTTTCACACCCAGTCTTAGGTGTTTTAACATAATGGTATGATAGTAATGAAAGTGAAAAACTCGAACGTCCGCCGAAACCGAAAGTTCGGAAGGCATCAAATTTTTTTCATGTAATATTATCGACATTTAGAAACGCTTTCGAACCTTTTAAACCTCAGGTTCGAAAAAAGTTCGCGGCATCTCCAGGTCAGAAAATAAATTAAACTTTCGACATTGCAAATTTTGCAGACAATGATCAACGTTGACATGGACGAGGATAAACCGAGCACGGACAAGTACACGGACAAGACTGACCAGGGAAGGTGAGTGGCTGTGTATGCTTTAAACATCTTCATTCATGCATAGACATATTTTTGAAGACTTTCTGTTTTCCCATATCCGGTCACCTCGTTACCACAACGCTTTCCGGTTTCGAAAGGAGCGTATTGTTTTTTTATGGGATGTTGCTCGTGTTCAAATAATTTTAGGTGTTGCTGTTGAAAAGTAAATTTGTCCTAACGCTCGGCATTGTGTTTAGAAATGCTTTAGGCGATCGTGAGAAGTTGAAAATCAACTCTCACGAGTGATTTTTTTTTCGGTTCATCAACACGCTGTTGTCACCACTGCACATTGACGGCGATGGAATCTTCCAGTTTTCTCGCTAATGTTTATCCAAACGATGGCAATTTAATCAATGTGCCTACCAATTTCATCCAAGAGCCATCTAATGTAATCCCAGCGCTACCCAATTTGATCTCGTGGTTACTCAATTTAATTTGCTACATACACACGCTCCTTTGTCTTCAGTGGTCGTGTTTCGCTTTCACCTTTGATAACTAGACTAATTGTCTAACTTTATAAAATTATATTTTGTTTAGGTACAACTGATATCGTGAGCACTTTGTCGATCATTTGGAGTTACTAGCCGCATGACTCACGAGGGTCAGTTGTCATGGTGAATATTTTTTGTAACCTTGAGTTATTGTTGCGCAGTCGACATCAATATATCTGCATGAATGTTTCTTTTTGCCCTATTATTTCTTCAAACTAATATGGAAACAACTCAGAAGATAAAAACACAGTTGCAATTTAAGTTTACTCTTTGAATTACTAAGCGTTAATATTCACAGAGCTGCCATGATTAAATTTAGTTGCCGTATGGCTTCCACTTCTAACTACTCTATTAATAACAGAATTAAGAAAGTAAAAGTTCAACATTTTTTTTTACTCTCTGGATGGCTTCAAGGTATTATTCAAAAATATAGCTTATTAGAAGCTCATTTGACCTTTAATTTACTTTTGGGTTGATGCAACTAAATTTATTTGCAGCAAACATTTCCATTACTCAGTCGATTACTTTAAGTTAATATTGACAGATGCGACTCATAACAGTTCATTTAACATTTCGATTACTTTTTTTATTACTCCATGTTACTAATCAGCCAATTGTCAATAAATTGGCTTAATTTCCTTAGTCGTTACTTATTTCTTTTTACCCGATATATTATTCACACAATTGCGTTTATATCAGAAATATTGACATGTTGACTACTTTGACTTACTAGTGCCCCATTTGAAATTATGCTGGTGTAGTTGACATATGCCCCTCTTTTCATTACTTTGAGTTTTTTTTTTTCTTTTACAAGCAAGTGGTTTATTTTCAGGTCAGCTACCATTATGATCATTCCTACTAACTTTGGCTTACTACTGACCCAATGGAGTTTAATTAGACTTAATTAACATCATAATCACCCTTGTTATTACTTTAATCAAATAATCAACTAAATTATTTTTATGAGCTCAAGTTAAACCATTACTACAGTTTTGTACTTTAGTTCGGTGAAATCGACATCTTGAGGACTTTTGATTGTTTTAAGCCTATATTGAACCAATTGATTTGTAATGAGCTCAATTAATGTTATGATTACTTTTTTATTACTTCGAGGTAGTATTAACTGAATAGACTTTATGTCAGCATAATGTACTTACATATGGGCCTTATTGACATAATAATTGTACTTTTTGATTATTTGAGTTATAATCGTGCCAATGTGTTTTAATTTATAATAACTGACATTTTGGTGACTCATTTGTTTAATTGGTGTTTTATACCACCAATATATCTGTTGCGTGCTCAATTCTTATTATTATTACTTTGTTGATTACTTTAAACTACTCTTGACAGAGGGGTAATAAGATTTGACCTAAATAATATTTTAGTGATTCTTTTGGCTCATTGGAGTTTTCCTTCCTTTCCTTCCCCCTTTCATCCTGTCCTCCCCGTCCCCCTCCCTTCTTTCACTTTTCCGCTCCTTCCCCCTTTCCCCTCATGGTCCACCGATCTCGACGCCACCATCTATTAAACGCTACATGTTGTTGAAAGTGGAAAGATGTCCGTCCTTGTCCGTCCTTTTTGTTTATTCTTTCTGTAATAAGTTATAAAAACCAACGCGCTCACGTTCAACTATACAAATGAATTTACTATGCTATAATTCACATTATGATTCCTATTTCGATTTCTTTTTATTTTCATTGACTTAAACGACTGTGATTCTGCCTAATTGACCTTTTGGTTAATGTATTGATTGCGTGTTATTACACCTCCAATTCATCTATTATGAGCTCAATTCGCATTAATATTTATCTTTCGATTACTTCGGGTTACTTTAGACCTAATGGACCTGAAATTGGTCTGAGGAGCTTCTTTCCACGAGCTGTCGTGAGGTTGACCCAACCTACAGCACCGGTGAAAGTTTTGAAAGGGCGCGGAATCACGTTGTCTTGTCGCAAAAACAAAGACTCGTTCGACACGTTGGCAGAGCTGATGGACGTAGCCTTGGTAAGTGTTTTGGGTTTGGAAGGCTTGCGCCACGATACAGGCATCGCTACCGACTGCGTGGTTGTGGCGGTGATATTGGAGGTGGACGGGTGGAGGCTTTCATGGCCGCGGCAGCCAAACCGGTCAGTCCAGCAAGCTTCAAGGGCGCGGCTGCTGCAAGCACCATCTCCACGTCTTCTCGCAGTCTCTAGAGCAGTGGTTCTTAAGTGGGGGTCCGCGGACGCTTTGGGGTCCGCGAAGGCAATCTAGAGGTCCGCGAAGCCCTGCCTCATCAGTCAAGCCGGACAATAAAAGTTGTCTTTTTTTTTGTTTCAGGTCGAAAAGAAATAATTTAGTTTTCAGGCAAGTTTTTTTGTGTGAACGTGAATAAGGGAGGGCTATTTCACACTAGCCCTTAGTTATATTCATTTATTAAATCATTATTATATTTAACTTATACCTTTCCTCTCCTCTCACCACGAACGGGGTCCTCGATCATCTCCGCCGATCCGCAAGGGGTCCGCGAAACATCGATGGTTGAGAACCACTGCTCTAGAGTTACAGTTCTTGGAGCAGAACGTCGTTGATGGTGTGAGCACGCACCCCGAGAAGCAATGTCATTCGACGCACCAACTTTGAGACTTCGATCTCCGAGTTCCTCTGCTGAGAGTAGTTGCTGGTAGCTGGAAAGTTCGGAAGCTTCGGTTTTTGCAACAGAAGCGCGTTGATTTGGGCGTAGGGAATCGTAAGTAAAGGGTAGGACAGCGCGTGGTATACTTCATCCTCTGCAGTTGCAAAGAGGTTGTAGACGATGTCGCGGAACGTCCGAGCCAGGCTTGCAATGCCTGCCAAGTGGAACTGCAAAACTGCCTGAAAAAACAGACCTCGCGCGTTGCGGTCACTGTACGGCAGGAGCCGAACCGCAACGGCCGCGATTTGAGCTAAGGTCGAGGCCAGTGGTTAATCTTCCATGCTCGACTAATTGTCGGAGTCACCGGTTTTGTGGATAAAGAGCCAAGCGTGGCCGATCGGCTGGTGTTCTTTGTGTTCTCTGTTTCTCGGTGCGCGTGTGTATTAGGGGCGCCGAGAACATCAACATTTATTTGATTTATATGTCTAGAATACTGACCGTGGCTTGACCACCACAATGGAAGTCATGAGCTATGCCGTGGAGACGACTCGCATTGGCCGAAGGACACTCGGAAACCCACGGAAACGTACAAACATAGTTATACTTATGGGAATTCTCTCGCTGCTACCCGTATCGGAGAATGACACTTTGCACTGATTCAACAACACATGGACATTTAATGACCGTCATTGCCAGCTCCACGCCGCATGCGCTGCGACGGCTTCTTATCAGCGGCATAGCGCCGCTCGCTTGGCAAACTGCCCTTGGCCCCCTTGTGGTGGAAATGACCAGCGAGGATGTGGCAGGCGGACAAACAGGGCCAACGCCTTGGATCCCAAAGTTGACCACACATCTATCCCTTCTCGTAAAACAAAGACGAGACGACTTATAAGGTTTTGGGGGGGCTTCCTTCTGGGTCAGCAGGGGTCTTCGCAGATGGGCGAGCACGGGTCCTATCTTAGTACTTCCGAACTGCACCAATGCGGCTGTGGTTGGTCTGATGATAGGAACAGTGTTGCCGCCGGCCCGCGACGTGTCCGGCACGAGGCAATGGAAATTAAAAAAAAAAAACACAAGAGGTTATGACGAGGCACGAATAAGTGGCCGCTCCCCAGAACGACGCCTGCACAACTGCGCATACTGGAGCACGGCAACTTTCTCTTCTCCCCCCGAAAACCCGAAGAGAGCATGGATATAATAAACTAAGAGCTCGTGCCTTAGGTGTTAAAAGCGCTAAAAATGACGGCCGAGTAGAAGAGACACACTCCACAGAGCGCATTTGGGCTGGTTGTCTTAACGTGTTTAGGGGTTAAAAGCGATAAAAAACGACATGCTTTATTTTTAGCGCTTTTAACCCCTAAACCTGTTGAACCAACTTGCCGAAATCCAAACCCTTCTACGTGCTCATTTCATCGTCTTCACCACCGTAGCAGGCTATATCGTGGCAGAGACGGTATGGAATCTCCCGAGAGGTGGTCTGGATCGTTGCCACCTGGAAAATGCGACCCATCTACGTCCTCGGGTTCATGGAAAGCATTTAGGTCGGCGGCGTGATTGAACCCGCACACTCCCCCAACTTCGGTATGCACTAGCTCATATAGCAGGTTGGAGAGTTTCTTCCTAACATGGTAGGATCCCTCCCATCTCATTGCTAAAGATGCCCTGAAGCCTTTAGCAGCATCCCTCAGCGCATGAGTTAGTCTCAGCAAACGATCTCCCACCTTGAACTGCAGATTTAGCATTCTCTTGTTGTAAATGTTTGCCTGCTACGTCTCGTGACTTCGACGTACTCTCGAGCTTCCAGAAAGTCCTCCGTGAACCGCTTCCGGACATTTTCTGCGAAATGCGTTTTGGAGCGCTGCATGCTTGCTGGGTCTGTGCAAAAAAGACCGATTCCAAGGGGAAACGAGAGCTCTTTCTCAAATTCAAGTTAAGCCGGAGTAAAACTGGTGGATCGGTTGATTTTTGTTCGGGTAGGGAATGCCGCTTCTGCCAATTCTGCGTCCCACTCTTTTTGTCGCTCTGTATACGGTACCAGCATCAGCTTCAGGCTACGGCTCACTCTTTCTGTGACATTCGCCTGTGAAATTGTACAACGACGTCCGTTTGTGCCCTATTCATAGTGCCTTATGCCCCTGTTGTAACCCTGTTACACGGACACCCTTAACCGCGGTTAACTCAGCGTTAAAGGGGCCATGAAACGAATTTCGGAATGGGATAAATTATTTTAAATTGGGACTTTACTAATCGCATATCGTTTAGTTGGCCAAAAGAAAGAGGGTAGAAAGTCAAAAGCCAGCTTTTCGGTACGAACATTTGAAAATATAGCGGACTATTTTGTACCTTCTTGCCTTCGAAAGCTCTCCGCCTTTTCACTATGATACATCCGCGGTTCCCAAAGCGCGTCAGCGGTGCCAACCTGACGTCAGCCGAGCCCAGCTCACGCATTGGACACGAGAACTTCGTCACTCGGACGTATGCGATCGTCACAAATCAATCCGTCGACGAATATTCTGATTCGCGTTCGTGGCCAATGAGTGCCCTGACGGAACTTATCGTCACTGGGGAATGACAAGTTTTCTGGTGTGCATCAAAAGCACGGTGGAAGCTAAGAGTCATCGCACCGGTGCCGAAGAATGTCACGACGACGTAATTTCGAAATTCGTATTTGAGTTGAGGATTAAAGCTAAGGAGGAAGAAGTAGGAAAATCGTTTCATGACCCCTTTAACTGCTATTACGCGGCACCACAGTTACCGCACTATACTCTCGGACAACTATTTCAGAAGAAGTGAAGAGCGCGCGTGCACTGCTTTGATGGGTGCTCAAGATGCTCAAGCGCACGTTCGCCCATAGCTTTGACTGCATAGCCGCAGAATGTTGTCCGCAAGTATTGTGCGCTAACAGTGGCTTAGCTTAATTGCAGTTAAGTGCGTCCGTGTAACAAGATATTAGACGCATTCACCAACACCTTGCTAACAAAATAAAACGCGTTTTCTGTATTGAGCTTTGCGGCAAAGGCAAAGCGTGCGAACGTCTGAAAAAGACAGTCCAAAATATTCTAGAGTCCAGCTTGCATAAAGAAAACATTTCGACTCAGTTTGTGAAGTGGTTACTCACAAGTAGCAAACACTGGTTGCCACGTGAACTGCGAGAAAAGGGACCGACAACGTCACAGGCAACACACTCCCAGGGGTACTTGCTTTTGATCGACTGCATTAACCCTGATGGCTGGCCAACTAGTTGTTTCGCCTTCGTACATACCGTGCAGCTACGTGTGCACCTTATTACACCCTGCTTCATGCCTGTCCACGTCACGATTAGGGATAACTTTTCGTAATTTACGCTTCAAATGCTGTCGCCTGCCAAGACGGGACCATGCATATATCTTATAAACGACTAACGCTGTTTAAGAGGTATTGCAATCAGGAATGGCTGGCCGCAGGACTAATCGTCCGCCTGGGGGATATACCGCAGCAGAATGCCGTCACTGCTCAGCAAGTATGAGTCAAGTTTCCAGGACTCCCGGCGTCGGCTCCGCTTTTTTCTGCTAACTGGTGTATCACCTCCTGACAAAGTCGATTGGACAGCTGAGCCGCCGGAGCCCCTTTCTGATCACCAGGGTTAATTTACTTTAGCAGTTTCCACCCGCATTTGACCTACTGCGTGGAGTCATGGGGATACACTTATATATCGTACTGCACACCTATTGTTGTATTACAGAAAATGGCCATGCGCATAATAGCATCAGCACCGAGAACTGCCCCGTCTTCGCCAATGTTTAAAGAACTTAACATGATGCGCCTTATTCAAGCTAGAGATTAGAAACTTCCAATACTGTTCAAAAGGGTAATATATACGAACACTCCGTACCACTCTTTAATTCTGAGTTTTCCTAATAGAAATACAAGGTATGCTAACAATAGTAACCTTAACTTGCCTAACATATCTAACACGTATGGACATCGAAGCCTTCCCTTTATTGGGGCAAAACATAGGGAATAATCTACCACACTCAATAAAATGTCTGACACAAAATGAACAATCAATAAAAACCTATATAATGTCTGACATTTATAGTTCCCCTAGCTGAATCTTTGTTCGTTCTGTTATACATAATATCAGACTTGTACGTAGATCAACTACTCTACACAAGTTACTGTAGTTTAACTACTTTCTGAGTAGTTTAGTAACTTTCAATTACATTTTTATTTCGGTAATTTTTAGTTTACTTTAATTACTTTTTTGAGTAACTTCTAATCAAGTTACAAATTACTTTCTAATTTGTGGTTGTTTTGCCTATACAAACATTCCTGCACAAAGGAGATAAGATGTATAGAAGAGCCTCCCCCCCCTCCCCCTGCAACAGCACTGCTACGAGGCGCGGGGAGCGAACAGACACGATGCAAGAGAGGCCGAGTAACTGCGGGATTAGCGCCGAAGACTGGCGTTTCTCTATGTCCTGAAGCTCAAGGAGACTTGACTCATTTAAAGAAAGGGCTGTTCCCCGCTTCTCCCAACGTAGAAACTCTCTCCTATTACAAGAAATGCAGACACTGCATTTTCACTCAAGGGAGGCAACAAAATGCAGCTCCCGCTCTGAAACTCATCTGGTGCTTCCGTAGTTTGTGCTGTACTAGAACAATAGCGTGCTAAAAGGCACCACAAAGATTACCTTTTTGCGTTGCCATTCCTCCCAAAACTCAAAATATGCAGATCTTCAAAGATTCAAAGATTGTTCGAGAATCCTGAGTAATTCCCCCAACGTTTTTCTATAAAAAATAATAAACAAGCAGTATTGGGAAGTATTTATGTACATGGCACTTAAAGTACTACTGTTTAGAAAAATTGTACATTACTTCAAGTAAATTCTCTGAACATGTATTTGTATTTTCCGAGGAAAGTAAAACTCCCGACTTCAATCTACATTCCCCGAATTTGAAAAAAAAAAATGGCAGTATCGTCGTGTGAAAACGCGCTCTTTCGAGACGTCTCTGGTCATTCCTCTGAGTGAAGTAATGGCGGCTCTAAGACCGATGGAAATAAGTGCCTTATAAGTTGATTGTGTCAAATAGCTCGTCAGCGAGAGTAAAACAACTATACTCTGCGGCGATTTGACCTTATACAATAATTGCTGCCTTTTCCGTGAAAAACGGATGCACCTCCGATTATCCCCGGAGCATTGCATACCAGTTAAAAAATCACTCTATTGGGAATGCAAGGGCATCATGAAAGATTGTGTTAAAAGTGCTTGTACTTTACCTTGAAATATATTGTATTTATATACGTTACTTGAAGTACATTGTACCCCGGTGTATTTACTACTTTACTTGAAGTACGTAGCCTCTCATTTACTTTGCACTTTACTTCAAGTACTTTTTAGATGTACTTTACTCAACACTTTAGACAAGCAAACGCTGTCTCAAAAATCAAGCTTAGACAGTGCTATACCTCAAAGTAGAAATGACACATTCGCAGTTAATCATGAACCAAACAAACAAGAAAGTACAAAACAATTAGGCACGCAGAAGCAGAACCAGCTATTAAAGCATTTCTGTGAAAAAAACAAGCCGATTCATATTTGACTAGCACAATTTTGCTAACAGGTCAAAACCTCTGCACTTCTTTTTATTATAAAAAATATAAAAGTGACTTCAAAAGTAAGTTGCAACTTTTTACGGTAATTAGTAATTTTCTCAATCACTTTCTATTTGAGTAATTTCTACTCTACTCAAATTACGTTTGACATCAATACTCGGTAACTTAACTTAATTACTTTTTTGAGTAACTTGTACATGTCTGCATAATATGCATTCATGCAGTTTCTTGACTCTCTGTATAGGTCCGAAGTTTTGTACACTTGTTTTGTTTCGCATCTTTGCTTTTATTTCATATTTAAGCGCTCTTGCATTTTTTAGCGTATTTCTCGCATCGTTTTTCACTTGGATTGAAAAACAAATGCACATTTTTGTATGAATCCAAAACTAGCCTTGTGGCTATGAATCCAGATGCCATTCGCAGCATTTGTACATATGAATTTTGCGAAATAAAACCCTTCCTCTGCTTCTTCTTCTTCTTCGTCTTCTTCCTCACCGCGAATCAAATGTGATGGGTGCCGCATTGACCAGTGCCACTAAGTCGGAATCCACCTGCATTTTCTGCCAGGGAAGTGGAGCACGGGACAACGCATCTGCATCCTCATCAGCTACTTCACGCTTATACTCGATTGTGTACTTGTAGCGCTGGATCAAAAGGGCCCATCGAGCGAGTGGTCCTGCAGTGTTTTCAAGTCAAATCAAATTAAATTTATTTGACACCACATCGTACAAAGATAGTGATTTCGGGAGCACGGACAAAAAGCCACTGGAGTGTGGCTTGACGAGGTCTGTGCCCCCGATTGATCTAATTAGCGACAGCGGCTATTATACAATAATAAACAAGGAAGAAGTAACAATCTATACAGCAGTTTGCAAAACAGAACTTAGCCTATGTTAGGCCAATGATGCAGTGAAAACAAAACAAAAACCGGAAAAACAAGGTTGTATAAAACGAAATATAATAACATCAAAAACACATTTACTTTCTAATGAGTGTGGGAATTGAGTAATGATGGCAGTGCGTAAAGAAGAGATTGAGTACCGTAATTTGTACGTGCAAAAGGTATATTCCACATTTCACTGTGACGTGTGTTATAGCTGCTAGTGTTTCTTTTTAATTTCGATAATTGCTCAATAAAATTGTTCTTTTGTTTTTTTTCCTACATAGTATCTCTTGATCAGCAAGTCATTATATAAAAACTGTGCAGCAGAAACATTAAGACACTTAAAAAGTGGTTCTGTGTGAGCATCGTAGGCTGAACTAGAGATAGCGCCAACGGCTTTTTTTCTGCAGTAAGAATATTTTTGAAATGTTTGCCCTGGTTGTGTTCTCCCAAACTAAATCACAGCAGGTTATGTTCGACAGAAAAAGTGAGTTGTAAATAATCAATTTTATACTAGTTGGTAGAGAATATCGCAGCCTTGTCAGAACTCCAACAACGCGGGCAAGTTTATTTGCAACCATCTCAATATGTCTATTCCAAACTAAGTGTTCTTCAAAGACAATCCAATTTTTTTTTCTGAAGGAACAATATCCACATTTGAGGTGCCAATCATAAGATTGGTTTCAACATTTACTTTCTGGTTTCTAGGCCTAAAAATGACAGCCTTTGTTTTAGATGTGTTTATGGTTAAGGAATTGTATATGTTCCATTTGTCTAGCTTGGTTAGCACATTATTTGCATGATCAATTAATTCTTTAGTATTTGTAGATTTAAAAAAATAAGCTACTGTCGTCAGCGTAAATAACAAATTGGATTTCATCGTCAATATATGTTATGTCGTTTATATAAATGTTAAATAACAACAGTCCATGTATGCTATCTTGGGGTACCCCAAAATCAAGGGGTTTAATACCTGACGTTTCATTGTTTACAACAACTTTCTTTGACCAACAAGAGAGCCATATCGTCAGTCTAAATGCAAAACGATGTGCCGTCAAATAATCACCTGACACTTTTTTTTTTGGGGGGGGGGGGGGGGAGGGGGTTGTTGAGTTGTTTTGCTACCGCAACGGCTATCGTATCACTGCCGAAAGCTACGGAACTAAGAACACCGTCAAATTCATGCAGAAAAACTGCTTCTATTAAGTAATGGCTTTCGTCGGTCTTCAAGATGTAAGGACGACTCAAGCCGGCAGACTTAGACACGTGTTCTCAGTAACAGCCCTTGAAAGACACGCTAATGCGGTTTGCGGCTGTTAAACACAGTACAACCTCCTTTTTTGTGTCTGCGAGACATTTTGTTTAGAAGTTTCGTTATCTAGGCGCATTGCAGAATAAAATCTCCATAGAACGCAATCATCTCGAGATATCTCTGTTTTCTTTTGACGTCGTTAGGGGGTGGGTACTCCGTTATTGCGCGCGAATTGTCTTCATTCTGGCGCAGCGCGCCTTTATCTCGAACAAAGCCAACAAGGTTGAATACAAGTGAGGTCAACTGAACTTTCTCTGGATGAATCGTAAGGCCCGCCTGAGGGATCCGTTCGAGTATGATGTGAAGGTGCAAATGGTACTCCTTGAATGTTCGTTAAAGCACACTACCTCATCCATGTACTGTACGTTATCGCAAACTCGTACTTTGCGTCGCCAAGGAAAACGTCCATTAGGTTTTGCAAACTGGCGAGAGGGTTGGACAAACCAAAGCGAGGGCGAGTGAATTGAAACAATCCCTTGTGGCAAATGAATGCAAATGAACAAATCAGCCGGATGAACTTCCATTTTAAAGAAATCTGCGGCTGCAGTCAAGGGTTGCGAAAAGAGTGCGCTTCCAAGGGCATACATAAATAAGGAAATACTGGGAAGCGGGAAAATGTCTGACTGACACTTCTGCTAGGCACCTGTAATAAGCACAAAGCATTGCTATGCAGTCCTTCTTTGGAGCAAGGTCCACCGGCGAATACATAGGCTTTTTTTACTCATGTACGGCACCTGTGTTGATCATATTCGTGATCGCCGCATCAAGAAGTTCCTGCTTCTGGGCACTTACGTGTCTTGCATTGCACCTCCAGGGGGGTGCATCATTGGCTTTGATTGGTTGCCGTTGGAGGTCGGATTTCCTAGGTCATTCCGCGAACATCGTCGAAGAGGGTTTCAGCTGGTGCAGGAGCTGCTTTGGGGAACTGCTAACGGGACACTTTTACACCGCCTGGATGACGCAGCCTGGGAGCAAAAATTCTCATCACGTAACGTTCTACAGAATCGCGTCCCCAAAAATGCAGTCCTCTCGTCTGGTAAATGTCGTTAGCACCATCTTGTTTCTCAACCGATAGGCAGTTCGAGCAAAGTATAATGTATTAGCCCACCGATACGACGAATCTTGACAGAGGATAAGGATACTGGTAATCCTGGTATATAAAGAGAGTGTTGACTTCGTTTCTTGCTGGGGGAAAACAATCGCAATCTTAAGGTGCCCGCAGCTGGTAGTACAGATACCAACGCTACCTGCAATTTCCCACCTGCTGTTCAAACCTGATATTTCTCCTTTTGCCAACTTCAAATACTGTAAAACCCTTTATTTTCGCTGCCCCTATATTTCGCGAATCGGTCACAGAGGACATAATCGCGGCCATTAAATTTCGCGAGTTCCATACGCCTGCATTGAAACTCTTAAGGACCGAAATTTTCGCGTGCCCTTAAATTTCGCGAATTTTTCAATTCGCGATATTCGCGAAAATTAAGGGCTCGCGAACATTGAGGGTTTTACAGTATCGCATATCCGATAAGTGATATGTTTCCACCGGTGTATAGGAGGGTGGCGATCGGAGCGCCAGGCACATTAACTGTCATACACGGCTCAATCGACTTAGTTTGGTGAACAATTCTACGTATGGAGTGAACGAGTGTTAGCGATTTTCCTTGCTCTGGTGTTGTTGCGGTCGGGGGGCACTGGCAAGCGCTTCTGGGTGATCGGCCATCCACGGCAGCCATTCTCGGTATTACGAAGTCCAGGCCGTCTTTGGTCCCTTAAGTCCCTCCCCATCCGGTACTCCCGCCGGTACACTTGAAGGGCGCTGCGTTAAGATTCAGCGGAAAAGCAGACGTACAGAACATCTCCTGACCGAGACCGGCATCAACGGGCCACTCGCCGTCTGCTCCAACGGCGAAGGCGCCGAGCATCTCACGTCCGAGACAGTACTGCGGGTATCCCGAGATCCACCACAGCAGAGGACGCATCGGGGTTCTCATAACCATGAGAACCCGGGGCCTTTAATGACATCCCTCAGGTCGTCCCAGTGGCGGATGCGCTGAGTTCCTTATGATCGAGACCGTACCCAGCGGGCCTCCCAAAATCCACCGCGATCGGAACGCGTCGGGGTTTTCATGCCGTTGCGGATCCGGGGCCGCAAATGACCTTCCGCAGTCTGCCCCAACGGCAGACGCGCCGAGTACCTTATGACCGAGACCGTACTCAGCGGGCCTCCCGAGATCCGCCGCAAGAGGGAACGCGTCGGTGTTCCATAATCCTCAGAATGCGGAGCCGCAAAGGGCCTCTGTAGTGCAGACAGTGCTTTCCTCCGGGCGGCCCGAAGGTGACTGCGACGGATGAGCCCTGAGGACCATGGTTTCCGCGTTGCCGGCGGATAGCAGACGTTTACCACCGACGGCTCTCGCAGTTTTCCTGCATTCAGGTTCGGGGTCGTTCGCCGCAGTCCCATGGCACGTGTCCTGGTTGGCCACACAGTGTACACCAGAGCCATGTCTGGTTCCGATCGTCTTCACGGCTCCTGTAAGAAGGAGGATGTTATCTGCCGTTACTTTTTATATCTCTCACGCGTACTTGCTTTGCGTTGTGAGAACGATTCCCGCTAAGATATTCAGCATCTGCGCGCTCGTGCCCGAAGCGTTCTCGAGATTTGTTTGCGCGAGATTCAAGGGCTCGGTGAGCGGCGTTGTTGACCGATTCGTAAGACTCACTGTGCCTTCCATACTCCTGTTGGTGATTAGACCAAACAAAGGTTTGTTCAAGGGCAGTGCTTTTTGGTGGACGAGGCCGGTACCGAAGTTCAGCAAGAATGTCGTCTTGAATCGCCGCCGCAGCTTGTGCCATGTCGTCCAAATCACTAAATCTACGCCCCCTGAGGTGTGGGTGGAATCATTGGTAGCTCTCACGAATTACCGGTGCTACTTTTTCTGCGTTTGGGGCCACCGCGTCAGCAAACATCATACAGCCCCTGGAAGGCCCTTACGAACTCTTAATGAACTCCTATGGGTCTTGTGTGTGGACACAGTGCTCGTCGTGCATCTGTATTTTTTATGCCACCCGCAGGAATTGCGCTCTACATCGCGAAACGAAATCCACAAAACTTCAAGAAACTTTTTTGTCTCTTTCTCCAAACTGCTGCGCTCTCAGTCAATGCGACCTGCAAAAGACGAGTGAGTGCGGTTTCATCGTCAATTCCCGACGCAGCTTGCTAGGCCCGAAGTTCCAAGACGAACATCGCAACTGACTTCAATCCTGGTACCCCGAAAGGCCGGAACACTAAGTGAGTGCCGTTGGTGATCATTGAGGGGCCAGGTTTCAACAGGAGCGCGGCTGGAGCGCGTCATCTCCTCCCGCTTAAACTAGAGAAGCATTGCTATTGCAAATGTTAGTCCTGCTAGACCCTCCTCCGATGATGTGCCTGCCGGGACTGACACTGCAGACTTAGCGTCCGATTTCTTGTCGCTGCCGAAGTTTTCCGAGAATGCGTCGACTGTCAAATCGACGACATCACTCACGTTTTTATCGGCTTTCTTCGTTTATTATATTCTGTAATTGTGAATGGTTTCGAAGATCGAAGAAGGTTAGGCTTGCGTGAATTTGGAAACAAACGCCCCGTAGACGCGGGAGAATTTAGAGACGCAAAAATAACTATATGCGGGGTGTCTAAAAAGTAGCGGCCAGGCTCTTTAAATCGACCCCCACAATCGGTTTCTTAACCTATCGCGCTACGAGTTTTTGCAGCGTTGCCTATAGAGGTGCATTTGTTTCTATACAATTTACAAAGAAAGAACTTGCCTGAGGAAACGGTAAAAAAAAGAAAAAAGAAACGGCTTAACTACATTGGAAACGCAGCGAAGCTGCCGGTCTTCAAACAATAGGGCACTTTTTGGCATGGGAGGAAAGAGATGGCGCAAGCGGTCTCGACGCCAACTGCCGCCAACGAACGTGATAATGGCGCTGAGAGCTGGCGTCATTAGCAGACGACCTTTTCAACTCAAAAGCGGCGTGAGCTTCTTCGATGGCAGGTGGCAATGCATGATTTTATCATCCTTACAAATAAAACAAATTGAATGTACATATAATTGATTAATACAATGGTTTTGTCGGGTTATTTTGACCATTTTTATTCGCGGTACTCATGTCGTCAGTTTTGCAGTTCCTTGTTTTTACCGCGCATGTTTTTAGTTCTGCGACTGCCAACGCCTGCGGAACGCGTGTAGCTTGAGTCGAAAATATTGTCTGCTAATGATGCCGGCTCTATGCGCCGAATGCTCGTTCGTTGCCAGGAGTTGACGTCACGACCGCTTGCGCCATCTCTTGACTCCCGTGCCAAACTGCAGCTTATTGTTTGAAGACCGGTGGCTTCACTGCGTTCCCATAGGAGTTAATACTCTTGCTCTTTTTTTGCTTTTTTTCTCAGATAACTTCGCTCTTTGCAAATTTTATTAAAAAAACAAACAAACATGCACCACCGTTGGGAAACGCTGCAAAAAATCGTAGCACGATAGGTAAAGAAACTGATTTTTTTTTTTTTAGCGGTCGATTTAAAGAGCCTGGCCGCTATTTGAAACAACCTGTATAAAGCATAAACAAACCCGCATCGCGGTCATCCTCTTGGACAAGTAGCCGTTTACGTCCGGGCACCAGTGTGGGCATTCCCTCTGCTACTTGTCTCGGAGAATGACGCAACGGACTGGTTTGACATGACCGTTATCGCCCACGCCACTATCCCAAAATCCCTTGCGCATATACTGCGACGACCTCGTATCAGCGGCGGAGCGTCGCTCGCGTGGCCAATTGCCCTTGTTCCCCTCGAGGCGTAAATATCCACTGACGACGTGACAGGCGGGCAACTGGACCAACTTTTTGAAACCTGGGCTCTCAGCTCTCTTTCAAGGCTGATCGGACGTGTTTCTGCAAGCACCCCGAATTCCCGAAGCTATATTTCGTTCTTTTTTTTTCTTTTCTTTTCCGCTTGATCAAGTGTGCATGAGATAGCAAACATAGAGAAGTTACGTTAAGGAAAGTAAGCTAAAATAATTTATACGAGGGGTGAGCAAAACGTTCCGGGACTGATTTTGTGGCATAGAAAGTAAGGGCAGTTCAGTGATGCGCGCTCAGCAGTTGAAGGAAGGGACCTTCGTGTCTCATTATACTAAAGGGCGTCGCTCTGTGAACATTTGGAGCTGCGCTACACTAGTTTGTTTGACCACATGCACGAGCATGATGGCGATCTTTCCATAGACTGCAAAACAAAACAAAAACGAACATCAATTTTACGTCAAACTCGGCAAATCTAAAACAGAGATTTCTGAAATGATTTAGAAGACTTATTCCAAAAAGCAGTGAGGTGTGCGAGGTGTTCTGAGTGGCACTCGCACCTCAAGAATGGCAGAACGTCACTGAAGTCGAGGAGAGGGCGGATAAGGTCGCCCCACTGCTCTTCCGTCTTCCAGCGATGTTCTGCCGTTCCTGAAGCGCGAGTGCCACTAAATCATAAAGCCTTCTAAATCATTTCACAGGTCTCTGTTTTATATTTGTCGTATTTGACGCATAATCGATGTTCGTTCTTGCCTTGGTTTGCAGTGTAAGGAAAGATCGCCATCATGCTCGTGCATGTGGTCAAACAAACTAGTGTAGCGCCGCTCCAAATGTTCACAGAGCGACGCCCTTTAGTATATTGAGACGCGAAGGTCCCTTCCTTCGACTGCTGAGCGCGCATCACTGTACTGCCCTCACTTTCTACGCAACAAAATCAGTCCCGGAACTTTTTTATCACCCCTCGTATATATAGATTTTTTGCGATATGACGTGACAGGGATTTGTTTGAAAAGTTGGCGGAATATTTGGCAGTGTCAGTCCTTGTGGTAATTGTTCCCTCAGGCGGTCTTGCGCGGCTTGAGAGGCGTTACGCAGGCCACTCGGGGGAGCATCTACCATCTTTGTTATTAGGTGGAGCGTACAAGGTGTTGTGGAGCTAGTTTTCAAATAGCACCTAGAATTTTTGGTTAGCGTAGGCACCGGCGGCGGAGTAGACCACTAGGGTCAGGCCTTGTTCCGATTTTGGCGGGCTTTGTTTCGATTTTGGCGGGAGCTGACTCGTAAAAAGTGGAAGGGTAAAGAAAAAGCGGCATACCGGTAGAGATTGAAGAGTGTAAGCTACGGCGCTATTTAGAGGAGACGAACTTATAGATCTTAGCTGACGTGGTGGAGCGTAGCTTCACTTGCCGTTCTCTGATGAAATTTGAGGACGGTTTCATGGGGGTAGATGGCGAGTGGGCGGCTAAGTTTGAGACGTTTATGGGAAAGTTCAAGGGGGAGAGGGAGAAGTGGGCTGTGCTTGAGATGCAGGTCAAAGAGCTGAACAATGAACTCGAGGAAGGAACGGTTGAAGCGGGCCGAAGACGAATATCCTGGAGGTAGGTTTTGAGACCATAAAAACACACTGGGCGGTTAAGCTCGAGGAATGAAAGCATAAGCGGACGGGTTTGAAGAAAAATAAAGAAAGGAGCGAGAAGTGCTAGAGGAGGCTGTGGCGAGGTCAGTCGGAAAAGGAGGTGAGGATGACGCAAAGTTCCATCAAAAATATAAATGAAGCAATGGAATGGCAACTGCAGGTGAGAACGGCGAAAAAGAAGGAAGGGCCAGAAATAGTGAAAAAAGAGCTTGTGATGATAATGCCAGCGGCGCCATGCATCCGTGGCGCGAGAATAAAGACAAGAAGTGTCTGGCATCTCGAGCTGCCTGCACACGCACGCTGAGAACGATGGTGTTCATTCCTTCCTGCCCCCGATTTACTCAGGAAAGCTTATAACAATTTGGCGACGAGGGTAAAACCTGTATTATCTCGTTACGGCAAGTATTAGCCGTGTTCAGCTCCACCATGCCGAAGTACGGGACCCTGGAAGTCTTCGACGGGGAACCAGCGGACTGGTTAGAGTACATGGAACGCACCGCGCTTTTTCTAGGCCAACAGCATTCCTACTGCAAAAAGAAGGTCAGTTTTTCTGACGTCCTGTGGTGCTAAAACGTACTCCATTCTGCGGAGAATTCTGACCCCCAAGGCTCCTAATGAAGTGAGCATAGAGGAGATTTTTAGCGCTCTCAGCAACCACTTCACCCCAAAACCCTCTGTGGTAGTCACCCGTTGCAAGTTCAACAGCCGATGTCGACACACGGGAGAATCTGTGAGCGACTATGTTGCCGCACTCAAGAGACTAACCGAGCACTGCAAGTACGGAACATTCTTGAATGACATGCTTCGCGACAGGCTTGTCTGCTTCATCAATGACTCCACAATGCAGACACGGTTGCTTAAAGAGCCCAATCTCACGTTCGAGTCCGCGATCCAGCTTCTACTAGCGATGGAAACTGCGAAGAACGATTCGAACTTGCTAATAAAACAAGGAAAATGTCAAGGGTCGTCCGAAGCTACCAACATGGCCAAAGAAGTTTCATCAAAGAGCATCACTTGCTATTGTTGCGGAGGCCTCATTATGCGTCTGTGTGCAAGCACTCGAAAACAAAGTGCAACGCATGCCACAAGACGGGGCACCTTGCCAGTGTGTGCAAATCAAAGAAGCAGCAAGGCCAATCCAACAATTCCGGACTGAAGAAAAACGCTTACAAGCGTCCTGTCTATGCTGTTGACAATTCCGAACAGTCGTCCACGAGTCAGCCACCCGTGAAGTACAACATGTGGTCACTGAAATCCTCCATATCTTCACCTCCATATGTTACTATTTTGGAAGTGGCGGGGAAACCACTTCGGCTAGAAGTGGACACCGGAGCCAGCGTCTCCATCATCGGACAAAGAACTTTCGTAGAAGAATTTCCAGAGCTTTAATGTGAACCTTCGGATGTCATCCTAAGAAGCTATCGCGGTTACCTTTCTAAGGTTCAGGGAAAGGCTGTTGTACCTGTTCAATTTCTAAACAAAGAAGCAACGCTTCCTTTGTATGTCACACGTAATCAAACTCCTACACTCCTGGGAAGAGATTGGATCAACGCCCTTGGAATAAGTTTGGCCGATGTGAAAGAAGTTACCGCTGCATCCAGCATGGAAGCAATTATGAAAAATCAAAAGGAAGTTTTTTCCGACGGACTAGGTACGCTGAAAGGCGTGAAAGCAAAGATCACCATCCAAGAGGAAGCGCGGCCCAAGTTCTTCAAGCCTCGCACGATTCCGTTTGCGTTACAGGACAAGGTTGCTCAAGAACTGCAACGACTTCAACGCGACAGAATTATCTGTCCTGTGAGAACATCCGAATGGGCAGCACCAATCGTGCCTGTTCTAAAGCGTGACGGCCGAGTGCGGATCTGCGGTGATTTCAAGGTTACTGTAAATACTGCAACCATTCTCGAGAAGTACCCGGTACCCAGATTGGAAGATCTGTGGGCCAAACTTTCAGGAGGCGTCAAGTTTACCAAACTTGACCTGAAGGACGCATACCAACAGGTGGAGCTCGAGCCTGAGAGTCAGAAGATTGTCACCATCCACACTCCAAAAGGACTTTTTCAATATACCAGACTACCATTTGGAGTATCCTCGGCTCCTGCAGTCTTCCAGAGAGAAATGGAAAAGCTACTGCAGGATATGCAACACGTCGTCGTATACTTTGACGATATTCTCGTGACTGAACTCAATGACAAACACCACCTAAAAAATCTTGAACAAGTGCTACAGCGTCTAGAGGTCGCAGGTCTCAAGATCAAGCTAGAAAATTGCACTTTTATGGCCCCTGAAGTGGAATACATTGGGCATGTGATTGAAGCCGGAGGACTGAAGCCAACGCCACGCAAGGTAGAAGCTGTCTTAAATGCGCCTCGACCTGTTGACCTCAAGCAGCTTCAAAGCTACCTTGGGCTCGTCAACTATTACCGGCGTTTCCTTCCGAACTTGTCCTCAGTACTTCAACCGTTGTACCACCTGCTTGCTGCGAATACATCATGGCGATGGGGGCAACAAGAGGAGAAGTCTTTTCACAAGAGTAAAGAGCTCTTGACATCTGCAGCAGTACTTCAACACTTTGATCCTAACGAAGAGATCATCCTCAGCTGTGCCGCATCTCCTCACGGACTCGGCGCTGTTCTTGCCCATCGAGATTCAAGGGGACAGGAACGTCCCATAGCCTTCGCCTCGAAAAGCCTCCTACCAGCTGAGCAAAATTACAGTCAGCTTGATAAGGAAGCCTTGGCACTCGTTTTCGGAGTGACGAAGTTTCATCAGTACCTTTGGGCTAACCAGTTTGAAGCCGTCACTGACCATAAACCTCTCCTTGGACTTCTGGGCCTTGACAAGGCCATTCCAGAGAGAGGATCACCTCGAGTCATACGTTGGGCAATTACACTAGCAGCGTACAAGTACAAGCTGGTCTACCGACCCGGCCCGAGCATAGGTAACGCCGATGCGTCGAGTCGCTTACCGTTACCAGTGGACAAATTCCAACTTCCGCGGCCAGCTGATGTACTCCTGTTGGAAGCGGCGTACCCTGCTGTTCTCTCCGCCGCAGTCGTTACACAGCATACCGCGACTGACCCAGTGTTGTCACGAGTGAGACAGGCACTGTGGTCCGGTAGCAATCTCCCAGGAAGACTACAGTGGTCACCTTTTCGGATAAAGCTGACAGAACTCAGCGTCCAAGAAGACTGTTTACTGTGGGGATCAAGAGTGGTCATCCCACTCAGGTTACAAGAGCAAGTACTTCAATTACTGCACGAAAGCCATCCAGGAGTGGAGATGAAGTCCGTTGCACGAAGTCACGTCTGGTGGGATGGGCTAGACCACAGTATCACGGCAAAGCTTCAAGATTGTTGTGACTGCCAAGAACATCACCGTTTCGATCGGAAAGTACAGTCAACCCCGTGGCGTTTTCCAGAACGGCCATGGTCCCGCTTACATGTGTACTTTGGTGGTCCATTCCGAGGACGGTATTTCCTGGTATTGGTCGACGCATACTCGAAGTGGGTTGAGGTCATACCGGTATCGTCACCCTCTGCTGATGCTACGATCAAATGCCTTCGAACATCTTTTCGACACACGGTCTAGCAGATATTGTCGTTTCGGATAACGGTCCGGCCTTCGTAAGCAACAAGTACAGCGAATTCCTAAGCCGCAATGGGATCCGACGTATACTGATTCCCCCTTACCACCCAGCATCAAACGGAGCTGCGGAACGCGTCATGCAGACCGTTTAAGGCATTCTGAAGAAAGCGTCATCTGGAGATTTTCAGACCAAGATTGACAGGATGCTTCTGACATACAGAACTACAAAGCATTCACTAACAGGTCATAGACCAGCTGAGCTGCTAATGGACAGAAAGCTAAAGACAGCCCTAGACCTCCTACATCCGGACATGCGGAGTGAAGTACTCTGGAAGCAGCTGAAGCAAAAGTTACGCTGTGACCAAGGAGCACGCAAAGGCCCTCTACCTCAGCATGGTCAAAAAGTGGTTGCCCGAAATTTCAGGTCAGGATCTTCATGGCTTCCTGGGGTTGTTATACAAACATCGAGTTCATCATCTGTGCAAGTGGAACTGAGAGATGGGACTCGTTGGAACCGTCATGGTGACCATCTTCGAGAACATCGTCGTCCACCTGCGACACCTTACAGAGAGCACGGGGCAACCAACTCCTCAGCTGAACGAGACAGGTCAACCGAATCTTCCGGGAACGAAGATCATCATGAACCAAAAACAGTACACCCTGACAGAGGACCTCCTCGAACTCAGGAAGTTTCATGCCAGACGTTGCCAACCGTCTAGACTCCGAGTAGTCCACAAAAGCTACGCTCTACGAGAGTAAAAAAGCCCGTAGATCGTTACAGGCCTTAGACTATAGTGACCCGAAATTTGACGTCTAGGTTCTGAGACAGTATTGTTGTTCCTTTGTTCCGTCGGCCAAACCCATACCTTACAGTATAAAAAGGGGAGAAGTGTGATGACGATGCTAGCGGCGCCATGCATCCGTGGCGCGAGAATAAAGACAAGAAGTGTCTGGCATCTCGGGCTGCCTGCACACGCACGCTGAGAACGATGGTGTTCATTCCTTCCTGCCCCCGATTTACTCGGGAAAACTTATAACAGAGCTAAAAAGAGTAGGACGTGAGCTGCAGGGGGTGAAGAGAGAGGAGAGAAAGGGGGGGGGGGGCAGTTGACGCTGTGCTGGTTGTTGAGAGGGCAGAGGACATGGACAAAAGTGTGGCGTCGAAGGCAACGTGGCCGTTTTGCAGTACGGTGTTGCAACGGCAGCCCCCTACTCCCACAGCCACCAAACCTGCAATGCAGGAAAATCTAAAAGGAAGTGTGCAGAGAGTGTTTGTTGGTAGGGAGCTCTAATGTGTCTAGGTGCAGAGTGGAGAAGTTTCTCAACAAAACCATCATACTTGAAAAACAAAAGTAGCAAAATAAAGGGAATGGACGAAGTGAGACATATATTATACTACTAGATTAGACGGGTAATGTGTGTCTTACCCCACGAAGTGCCCAACAGAGGTAAACGATGTCTGAAGCTCGATAACGAAGGGGCTCCCCTATGTTGAACGCTAGGGGCTGCTATACACGCAGGGTATTCTGATGTGAGAGAGAAGTCAGGCGTGAGGTCAAAGAAACTGGCATGTTCGAACAACGCTGCATTCATAAGTACTGTCATGCAGATACTAAAAATAGCTCCACGAGAGCGGCCGCTTTTTCTGACTAG
Organism: Ixodes persulcatus; assembly: GCA_013358835.2. Taxonomy (NCBI): domain Eukaryota; kingdom Metazoa; phylum Arthropoda; class Arachnida; order Ixodida; family Ixodidae; genus Ixodes; species Ixodes persulcatus. Next base: position 108,624 of record JABSTQ010001135.1, on the reverse strand, counting down.
CGATTGAGTGGTGGTTTACGTTCGAACTAGCGCTGACGTTAGGACGCGTCTATGTGAAACACGTAGGGGGGATCCCATTAGCGCAAACTGCGGTTATCGCCCGCGCCTGTGTCATCGCATTCTGATTGAAGGGGGGAGAGAATTATCGAATCGGCAAGCTCGGCGGCTGGCGACTACTCGTCTGAGTGTGAGGAGAAAAATTAATCAAATTAACTGTAAGCTCTTTTCAAACAGACCGTGGTGACACAGGCGGAGATGATAACGGTTATTCGCGTTGATGGGCTTCCCGTTTATTTGCTCCACATGGTCGAGTCCTGGCATTAGCGCGAGTTCGAAAGTAAATCACCAGTCTAGCGCTTTAAAAAAAAAAAAAGAAGCCCGCTTGCGTGGAGCTATTTACTACCTGCATGGCTGTACCATCTCGTTAATTTCTTTAGACGTACTATCGGGGAAAAATGAAATGCGAACAGAGGAGCACGTGGCTCGCGGTACAGGCTGTGCCGCCTGGAAGTGAGCCTAGGGGTGAGGGTGCGTGGCCTACTCCGATGTGTTCATGCCCTTCGCTCTGCACTCCCCAAGCTTCGGCAGTGCGCCTCTTAGTGCGCTGAAAGCTATCACCGCTATCTTTGCTGGCTCAGCGCGTGCGGTGCGAAGAAGCTCGCCGCACGCACCGAGCAGGCAAAGATAGCGGTGACAGCTTTCAGTGCACTGAGAGGCGCACTGCCGAAGCTTGGGGAGTGCAGAGCGAAGGGCATGAACACATCGGAGTAGGCCACGCACCCTCGCCCCTAGGCTCACTTCCAGGCGGCGCAGCCTGTACCGCGAGCCACGCGCTCCTCTGTTCGCATTTCATTTTTCCCCGATAGTACATCCGTCTATCTAGTCAATTCAGAGGCACGTTCAATGTACCCAGTCAACTTGCTTAGCTTGTTTGTAGATATTACGACTGGTAAATTCACCTTTTGTAGCGGCGCAGAGTTTTGATAATTGTTTTATTCTTGAAAAATGTTCATACATTGATGCCAACTTTCTTTTTTTTTATAGTGGAGATTGGCAAACCCCAGGTTCTTTATTTCCAATCCTATGTTGTTAGCAATGACCTTACCTTTCATGCTACTTCGTCTTTTGATCGGTCTTTTCAGTCTACACAAAGGTATTGTATAAAAATGTTATTTGTATTAAATTCTTTATTTTGTAGCTTCATGTTTTTGGACATAATTTTGTCAAATTGTATCTTGTATAAATTTGTGTGAAACTGTTGTGATCTAGACTATTGGATCATACCGTGTATATGTATCTACGCGGTCTGTTTTAGTATGTCTATGCTATAAAACTGTATATTTGGCAGTATTAGATTTGGCTATTGAACTTCTATGATTTTAGTGTATATGTACTTAATATGTATGATGTATAATGTGTATACGACGTATTGTACATGTAAGTTGATTCTCGCTGCATACCAAGAGGGGGGTTAAGGCCTTCTCAGGCTCTCGTGCCTTCAGCCTTAGACCCCATCTCCGGAACATGTATCCGCAGACACAAATAAATAATACAAAAATGTTTGGCCAAAATCTGCGTTGCTTGGGTTGGTCACGTGACGTTTATTTTCCACTATGTTTATCGGGAAACTGAATTGGTGCATAGGTCACGTGACGTTACTTTTTCCGCTAAGTTTCGCGGGGAAACTGAAGTGATGCATTGGACACGTGACGTCTATTTATCTGCTGTTTAGCGGGAAAACTAAATCGGTGCACACCAAAACAGCACAGATTTAGCCAATCATTGTCCAATGGCTGGCAATGGTTCTTTGGATAGTGGCCAGGGTGTGGCCAACCATTGGCCGACGCCTGGCTACTCTCTGGACATTGGCCAAAAGACAATCGCCAGCCAATGGGCAATGTTCGGCCAAAATCTGCGCTGCTTCGGTTGATCACGTGACGTCTAATTTTCCGTTGTTTAACGGGGAAACTGAATTGGTGCATGGGTGACTTGACGTCCAGTTTTCCGCAAAGTTTATCAGGGAAACTGAATTAGAGCATCGGTTACCTGACGTCTATTTTTACGCTAACTTTAATAGGAAACTCTATAGGTGCATATATAACGCGACCTCAATTTTCCGCTAAATTTAGCAGGGAACTTGAGTTGGAGGAGGTTAGATTTACGCCAGGGACCCCCCTTCCCCCCTTTCCTGCCCAGATGGATAGATAGAAACCTGTGATGAATAGTTAAATAATGCTATCACAATAAAATCTTGACGCCATTAACAGTTCCGTAAAGTTTATGCCTGTCGTCTTCAGTATTGTGTGGAATAAATGTTTCGATGCCCGCAAAGTTCAAATCCGTCAGATACTGGCCCTATTCTGAACTGTATTAATGTGATAGGATATTGCTATTTTCCGGACTCTCTATCTTCATTTGCTTTCTCGTTTTTGCTTCAGCTAGGTTCCACGCTTTTCTCAATGCCGGGCCTAAATATTGCCATTTCAAACAAAACGTAGCAGCAAGATCAGAGGTTTTGTAATCCTTAGAATAATGCCTAAAATTTAATGATTTTTATTTTGTCCGCGTGTCTCCGACCCAAGCAGCATCGGGCGGTTAATGTTTTTTTTCTTAATAATAATAATAATAATAATATTTTTTATTGTTCTTTTTTTACAATACAAAAAATCGGGTCCGTCAAAGCCTAGAAAGCTTGTATGACGTGGCCCGGCAGCGGCGAATAGTTATTTATACAACGCTGCCATTTGTGTTGAAAAACAATTTGCTTGCCGCTTTTTCGCCACCGGCCTAGTACTGGAGGGATATTGCGCGAGTACTGCCCAGATCGAACTGTCGGGCAAGTATCGCCCAAATGCCACATTTGCGTCTGCGGTGTATCTGTCGGATGTCGCTTTGTGTCGACAATATTGGCAGTATTGGCTCGCACATTAATTTTCAATGTGGGCATACTTCGAACGAATACGTGAACAAACGTTATTGTTTTCGATCGCTCTCAGGAATTTATAAAACGATTCTCATTACACCATGCTCCGTCTCAAGCCATTTGCAAAAGTGTTAAAAGTAAACATTAGACAGAAGTCTGTCTGGTTGGGGAAATAATTATTAAAATATGACGACCAACCAATCCCTAAATCAGGGGCCCGACGTTTCGAAACCCGTTCGGCTTCTTCTTCAGGGGCGACTATGGAGGAAAGGAGCCGCCATTTTCTTTTTTCTCTATGACGGAGGCGAATGTGCACGATCCCTTATTCCTCTTTTGATCGTTTTTTGAAGACACATGGTGGAGCCCGTTCACATATACAGATGGCAGTGCGCCAAGAGACCTATTGTTGTTTGTTGGCGTGGTGTGATTGTGCCAAGACTCAAGAAAGAGCCTCCGGCGAGGATAAGTTTCAATGTCCAGGATGCGCGTGTTTAGAAAGTCAATGCGATGGACATTTTTTTCACAGTGTTCAGCAACCGCGCTGCGCTCTTGATCGAAGTTGCGCACATCAACCTTGTGTTGACGAATCCGTTCATGATAGTTCTTTGTTTCATCGATGTACGAGGACGGGCACTCCGCGCAGGGAAACTCGTACACCACACCATTTGCGACCTCAAGAATAACGGATATACGGGCAGCTTCATACACCGCATTGCCGTCGTAAAAACCAAAGTCAACAACATTGCCAGTCACAGGTTGATACGAAACGCCGGTCTACCACGCGCATCAGCGTCCCGTACATCAAGGAAACAAGTGAAGCGCTGACACGGGTGCTAGCGAAGGAGGGTATTCAGATGGCCCACAAGCCAATTTCAACTCTTGGACGCTTTATGCCACGACCAAAAGATCGGCCCGCTAAAGAGAAAGCGCAAGGTGTGGTGTACGAGATTCCCTGCGCGAAGTGCCCGTCCTTGTACATAGGCGAAACAAAGAACTATCATGAACGGATTCGTCAACACACGGTTGATGTGCGCAACTTCGATCAAGAGCGCAACGCGGTTGCTGAACACAGTGAAATGAAAAAAATGACCACCGCATTGACTTTCTAAACACGCGCATCCTGGACATTGAAATTAATCCTCGCCGGAGGCTCTTCCTTGAGTCTTGGCACATTCAGACCACGCCAACAAACATCAATTGGTCTCTTAGCGCACTGCCATCTGTGTATGTGAACGGGCTCCACCTTGTGTCTTCAAAAAACTATCAAAGAGGAAGAAGAAGGGATCGTGCACATTCGCCTCCACCATAGAGGAAAAAAAAGTTTGCGGCTCCTTTCCTCCATAGTCGCCCCTGAAGAAGAAGCCGCACAGGTTTCGAAACGTTGGGCCCCTGATTTAGGAATTGGTTGGTCGTCATAGTTTAATAATTTTCAAAAGTGGTAGACCTCTACCAAGCAAAACTCGGAAGTCAGAGGGGAGGCACCGTGGAGATCAGAGAGATGTAGTAGATTGTTCTGATGACTCTCATAACGTTTGCCAATACTCCGCCGCCCCATTTGCGTATACATCGTATCGTTATCTGTTATTGCTGTGTGGGTATCGGATGTATCGGAACAATCTACTAAAACTCTCCATTGAGACGAGAAGTAGTACCAGAATTATGCTTGCAGTGTAGTTACGAATAAAACAACGATATCAAATAATCCGTGATTGATGGATAATCTTACTCGGGCAGCACAGATCAACGCAAAGACAAAGTCAGAAAAAAAGAAGGTCGCCCACAATCAAAGGAAGTCTCGCCGTCACCGATGAGCACATAACAGAACACAATATTCTATGGACTTCGACGAAGTAAATGGTCATTACCAAAACGTTGGCATGGACATATTCAGGCCGTTTTCGACGGAAAAACCACGTCTGCGTCTGCAACACACGAAAGCAACAAAATACTAAACAGCGAATTTCAGAAACCACGCCTACATGGCCCCCTACCCATCACCATAACTTGGCAAAATGGCAAACGCTAAGGCCCCTGTGGAGATATCACCGGATCTGACCAATTCACGTGAAAAAGTTTTGTCCAAGTGTTTCATTCCTACGGAGAGCGGTCACTCGTTTAGCTCCACCCCTCTGACTTGCTCGAAGCGGCTTTCGCGCTCACTCACAGCCAATCGAAGACACAAAACACGCTTAACTAAAGGCGAGGTTGTAGGGAGCTGGACAACGAAGTTAAGCTCTCTCAATTTCTTTTTTTTGAACGGTTAAAGGACGTAAATTCTGTTTTCCTTAATATTTTCCTTTTCTTTTTTCAACGTCGGTTCTTAGGTGGTCAGAGAACCGAAATAGTTTGCGAGCACAGCGGATTTACACATGACACTCCAGACCCTCAACCAAAAACTGCGGAAGCTACTGCATGTTAAGAGGGCATGGGGACGACCCATCAGACACTTCACATATATCAGCTGAATCAAAATAATATAGGCAAAATATTTCCGATGTCACGCAAATATTGGCCCAATACTGTGTTCTTCCTGGGCAAGACCTGCCCGATGCGGCAGTAATTAAACTAAAGAGTTTTATTTAACTCGGCTTTGAGCCTGCTGGTTCAAGTTCTCCATCACTGTTATGAAATGCACAAAAGCGAAAATTAAAACTGTTGCGTCAATCTATGTTGAATCAGAAATTATCTATGGCAAATTCGTAATATATTACGGCGACTTGTTGTATTTATAAAGAAGCGTTGACACCATTTAATTAATTATATGGTTTCTATATACTTAGTGAAAGCTTCACATATCACACGGCTATCCCCTTTTTCCTGTGAACAACAAAACAAAACAAAAATACACAGGTTTCGTTGCTTATTGTTGCGGCATATGCCATCAAGTAATTGTCATGTAAGGTACTGGAGTTTATTAGTACACATTTTTTTAAACTTGAAAAAAAAACCTAAAGTGAAAGTGAAGAAGGCTTGAAGTTAATCTAAAAAAAAAAACAACTGATAAATGTATACAATAAGCGAACTTCAATAATTTATGTTGATTTTAGGGCATTAATTATAGAATCTCAATACATTTCAAGTATGCCCAAGTAAGAGTGCTAGTTTTGCATTTACAATTATACTTGAGGTACCGTCAACAATTGCACTTTTTGTTCACCTAATATACTCTCTATGAGGTGCCCGACTAACCCTTTGTTTTTGAGTATACTAAGTATATTTACTACGTATTGATTTGTACCAAGCGGTGCACTTCAAGTGGGAGTGAAACGTAGGGCTGTATTGAAGATCTCAGCCATGAGGATACTGCCAACGCCGCGACAATACCGGCCGGGATCCTTGGAGCCGCCATTTTCTAACTGTGGTCGACTAGACTTTAGCCAACTTTTCGCGCATCACGAATCTTCCTTGGAATAATTCAAAGATGCTTAGATTTGAACTAGTTGGTTTCACATGCTCTACCATTTCTACCTTATGATATTCTCTACCATATATATCATACTGTCAACCCTGATCGTCTCATAGTTTACGAGTGTGCGTCCCCAGTGTAACTTTGCAGCGCAGTATAACTTATAATCTTTGCGTATTCACGTAATTTTGGAAGCATATCGAACGCAAATATGGAGCCTTCAAAGGGTAACACGTGTTAAGTGTTTGGTTGATGAGCAATGGAGACAAACGAAGCTATTCTGTGCGCACGCAAAGCTTTTTGCGTGCGCTATTTTATGACTTCTTATTATCTCCGGTCATTCGCCGAATGATTTCTACATATGGCAGCAACTGGCTTTTCCAGAGTGCTTTGCGGAAGAGCAGACACTGTAGAGTTCTTAGAGTGTACAGAATAACACGCAGAACGACGTACCATTCACTGCACCTGATTGCTTAAGTCGGTGATGGGAAATGCGCAAAACCGACGAGAACCGAGATGATGCAATTTTGACGTTGCTTTATATGCTCTATCAGGTTGTGGCGTCAGCTGCACTCTGACTTATGGTGAACTCCGCTCGCAGATCTTGAGTGGTTCCGTTCCGGCGGGGAATCGACGACTCGGAGACGCGAGGTTGGCTCTGGTGGCGTTTCCTCTCCGGCAACCGGACAAAGAAAAAGCCCTTTGCTTGGCGTCGCAGCCACTTAAATATGCACCGATTGAACGCTACGCTCCTTGACAAGGCGGTTATTCAGCTTACGCAACCGCGATAAGCGTTAGGCGCAGTGACCGCATGAAAGGATAACAGAGCGCTCCAGAAGCACCCCTTTTGGAGCGCTTATCTTCTGCTGGCAGATCCGGCTCAAGTTGGTCATCTTCCTCTCGTAGATTTGTTGAAGCGCCCACACCGTGACGGCATGCCGACCTGACCGGAGTAGATCCATAGAATTATACGAAACTTCCTGTAAGTCGAAAGAACCACCCTACGTTAGTTCCCTTGACCCGGTCGTGAGCATCCGCTGCGAGTCGATGGACCGTCCGGATCGTTGTGTCGGAGCTTTTCGTCGGTTGTTTAAGCGGGACTGTGGCTGCTCTAACGCTACAATCTTGCGTACATCACAGGTGCAAAGGCGGGTCTGGAGCGTGTCCAATTGTAAGCGCTGAATTCTATATTCCTGAGAGGAAGAACGAAAAAAGGAACGACAGAAAATCCGAGAAACCAGACGCTTAGTTAGGTGTGCTCATTTTGCCGCAACTTACTGTTTACCACTTTATACTGCTCGCCGCCGTTGTTTTCTCCTGCAATAAAGAGAGCAAAGACTAGGGCAACGACCGTACAAGTTATAGTTTGCTACCTCTTTGTCTTTATCAAAATCTCACCAGGAATCTGAGCTCCGCCGATGGCGATCGCTGTACGCGTTGCGCTTCTCCGGTGCAGCCGAAGGGTATGGGACGATGGCGACCGCGAACGCCTTTCCCGTTATTTGCGGCATAGACTCCATGGTGCGGAAAATACGCCAGGCCTTCGCGTGATGCTTACTCAGGTAGACAGGAACAGCAGTGATTTGTCCTCGGAAAGCTCAGTCGGCTTGTCAAGTTCGAGCAGCGGCCATTTTTAATGACAGACTGTCTCGGGCGTTTCGCTTCAAACGTTGTAGTCCATCTTCCGCTCGTCGATTGGGAGCGTGTCCCACAGAACGGATTTTTCCCTCCCTCCAGACTTTCGGACGCGCTCCGGATTTACCACCAGAGTTCACTATAAGAGTGAAGCGTAAAATAGAACCGTACGCACAATCTAATGACCTGCTGACAATCTGTTATGCCTTTTACAGAATTGTGTCAAACAGGGTGATTCTGCACGCTGCAGTCATGATGATGTTGGCGTTTTTATTTGGACTTCTTTTGTTGCTGTATCTACTCACAAGTAAGTAGACTACTTTTTAACCAAACGCCTAATTTCTTTTTTTTAGTATCGACCGTTCTTTACAGCCATTGAGACAATCATACCGCGGCAGCACATTCAAGTTGTATTCATGATGTATAACCGAGCGTGAAAATATTATTAGAACAAAAATAAACAAGTGTTCCTCTTTTTTTTTTTAAATCAAATCTCAGACACTCGGGTGTCCATCACTAGGTAGTTTGCCAGCATTTTAATATTTGCTTCGAACTGAGTGCATCTCCGCGACGCGGTAAAAAAAAAAACTGAACGAGCCATACGATTTTAAAGAGTGACTTATTTAGGATTTAGGAAGTTATGTTTTTAGTGCCTAAAAGCAGGCAAATATTGCCGCGCGCGAAGCTAGCCGAATAGGCAGCGCGGCCGTGGTATCACGGGTATCGTGGTTGCCTCCCAGGCCAAGAGCCAGGGTTCGATTCCGGGGAGCGACGCGTCTTTTGTTTATTCTTACAATTCAGTGTTCTGGTGAATTCTAGAACCCTGTTGCTTGTTCGAGGTTCGAGTGTTCTACGCACCGAACCTTCTATGCCGATTGTTTCTGAAGCCCACATGTGTACATAAGGGGCTCCGCGTGCCGAGCCGCAGGCAGTTTCAGCCAAAATGTTCGATCTAGCTGTTTCGCCGACTTCGACGCCCGGACGTTCTGTAACTATCTTCAGTTTCTTTTTGTTTTGGCACAAGTTCGCCGCATTAAACATTTAGTTTGTTCAGCTATTCTTCGCCTCATCATTGTCATTCGTGACAATGTATTTAATAATTTTATATTCAACAACGCTACGCATCTGTTAGCATGGCCCATTGGCGATTGCCGATAAGGCAGCTACTTTTTGTGTGATGGTATATAGATTTGGGTGAAAACGATTGTCTCTCGTGTTCTCAGACTTCGTGTATACGCTGAGTACCAAAATGCGTGTATCTTATCAACAAAAAAAAAAAAACAAAAAAACATTCCGCTATTTGTTTATTAATAACTTCACACATATCTCATAATCAGGATCTCTGCGCGAAAGCGCTTGCGCTCTTGATGCAGACGAGACATTTTGTTTACCAAGAAACCATGAGCGAAATCATCTACTCAAAAATACGAGAGTTAGACAAAAATGACGGACAGGACAAACATCTTTCGACTTTCAATTAGTAATGCAAAACTATGAATAAATTGACTATCGACACTATCGATAGTTTTTCCAAAACTACCAATAGTATCGCAGGACCATCGATAGTCGACTATCAATAGTAGTATTGATAGTTTTTCGATAGTCGACTATCGATAGTAGGGAGCCTTCATGTGCGCTTTGCTAGGGTGATGCCACCCTTTGTAATCCCACTCGCCGACAAACCAGCAGCCATTTTGGTTCTCGGCGATAATCCGTGGGGCTTGTCCGTGGGCCCGGAAACAAGCACCTTATCTCACAAGTTCTGAGCAGCGTTGTGGAACCCACGGAGGGAGGATTAGCATTTTTCCCCTCGGATGGGAGGACCGATGGACACAAACGCCACTTTGCGGCGCACGAGAAAACAATGAGGAACAAAATGGCGGTGGAAGAGGGTGTGGGAAAGGGAAACAGGTAGTTGGCATCACTCTATGCGAAGCGCACATGAAGGCACCCTAATCGATACTACAAGCGATTGTGTTTCGATAGTCGACCATCGATAGTACTATCGATATTGTTTCTATAGTTGACTATCGATAGTAATATCAATAGTTTTTCGATAGTGGACTATCGATAGTGCTGCGACATTATCGATAGTTTTTTTACTATCGGTAGTCAGATTTCTGGCGACTATCGATATTATCTATAGTACTATCATTAGTTTTGCACCACTAGAGCGAACACAGTTGTCGCACCGCCGCTCGCCTCCCTTCCTCCTCTCTTTGTCGACTATCGATAGTACTATCGATAGTTTCTCGATAGTTTTTCAATAGTCGACTATCGATAGCACTATCGATAGTTTTTCGATAGTTGACTATCGATAATACTATCGATAGCTTTTTACTATCGATAGTCAGATTTCTGGCGGCTATCGATACTATCGATAGTACTATCGATAATTTTGCACCACTACTTTCAATACATCGAGGTCTTTATTGTCAGGCCGACAAGCAACGAGCTGCCGAAGATTCGGGGAAAGGGTTAGTGGGAAGGATTAAACCAGCGAGAGAGAGAGAGGGTTGGAGGGCGGGAAGGGTGAAAGGGAGGGGGGGGGAGGAGAAAGGGGGGAAAAACGGAGAAAAGAATGAGGGGGCGAGAAAGAAAGTAAGGGAGGTTGGGAGCGCTTGGCGTGGACTGGTATCTCTTCCCGAAAACTCTCCGAGTCAACGCCCGCCAGTCCGGGCCGTCAAGGTCGGCAACTCCGGCCCCAGGAAGGTCATCTCTCTGTCCGAGAGCAGGAGTGACGGCGACGAAATGTTGCGCGGCGCTATTCTCATGGCAAAGGCCTCCAGTATTTCCCGCCCGTACCGGTTCTTGTGCGCCCCCAGGACGCGGGTGGTGGGGAAGGCGGGGGAACACTGGGCGCATGCCCTGAGGTGCACCAGCATCGGGTGTGGTGAGTCCGCCTCATATTTGGTGATCTCCCGCTGGTACTCTCATAGTCGGTCATTGACGCAGTGCCCTGTCGACCCGATGTATTCGGCCCCACAGAAAAGGGGCACCGAATATACGCGACCGGTGGCGCAAGGGGTAGAGGGTGCAACATGCCTCTTGGAGCACTCGGATTTCCGGGGCGGGGCGTTGTTGGTGAGGCGACACATCGTGCCCAGCTTGAACGAACATGTGAACCCAACTTCGGTGTCGAACCGTCGGGCGGCTGCTTTTAGACGGTGAGCGGTGCTGTGGTTGTACGGGATGGCTATGAATTTTGATCAAGCAGGCTTCTGGGAGCGGGCCTTTCGTTAATTAGCCTTTTCAGTGTGGCAGACGGCAGGTCGCGGGGATATCCGGCCTTTATCAGTCGGCCGATTTGGCCCCCCAGGCTAGAGGCCGCGAGGTGATGGCGGGACATGGAGCGGGAGGACAAGATCAGACGTTTTACGATCCCCGCCTTGACTGTATTGGAGTGGTTGCTTGCAAATGAAAGCAGAGACTTCTGTGAACGTTGCTGGAAGCTCCAGCAGATGCCTTCCGCCAAGGAAATCAGACGCAGGTCCAAGAACTGCAGACCGTCTACCGAGGCGTCTTGTCTAATGAAAGTTAGGCCCCGTGGGCCGTGCATTGTCCTTAAAGACGTGCTAGATGGTAGCTGCGGAGACACCGGATTCGTGAAGCACGAGGCAGTCATCGACATACCTGTATACTTGTGTTGCCGGGGCCACGCAGTCGAGCTGCGTTCTAACGGCTTGGTCAACAAATGAGAGATAGCTAAGAAGCAATACTATAGCGTTGCAGCAAACAGCAGAACACAAAAAAATGCGTGTTACTTTCCAACCAAAACTTACCGACTGCATTCCTTCTTCTTTCAGAGCTTAGCTCTCAGGCGCCCTTCCCAGCTTAAAGCGGCGTCGGCGTAGCCGTCGGCGCACCCGCTATTTCTCCTGTTTGTTTGTTTTTTAATTTTTTTTTATTTCTCCTGTTTGAGAAACAGGCGTGAACAATGCATCCTTCAACAATACGCGCTCGTGAACCGGTATGAGCGCAGCTGGTGTGGTAAAGAAAAATATAGTTAACTGCAAGCTTCTCGGAGCAAAACAACAGCCCGTCGGACACATATCCGTGAGTCAGGGAATCAACCACTACGTAAGAGGCGCCCAAGAAACCGAGGGAGCCTCTTACGTGGTGGTTCGCTGAACACGAAACCGTAATCAGCGAACACTGGCAAGCGCTTTGGTGACGTCTGCTCTGTGCCTAGTAGACAACAAAACGAGGGTGTGTTCGCAGGCGGAAAGAGCGGCTCCGCCACAGGGTGCATGCACGCTGTTTCGGACGGCGCCTGCTATGTGGCGCTGGGGTTGCACGGGACGGCCAGCATCGCGTGTTACACCTAAGAGTCCACGATAGTATGTTACAGAACTACACACCCAATTTAGCTTCTCCACTAAATTTACTGGAGAAACTGAATTTGTGTGTAGATCTATGACGTTCCGTAATGCAGCGTTAAGAGCGTTGCATTATGGGACGTCATAGGCCACGGCTTCACGGATCGATGCTTCACGCCTCCCTCCGCTTCCAACAAAGCCCCGCCGACCCTCCTTTTCTCTCGCCCGCCACCAGAAAAAAAAATACATATATATATATATATATATATATATACATACAATAAATTCCTAGCATAGCTACTCCGAAAGTACGGATCTTTGGCTTATTACATTTTCCCGCTCCATTGTTCTCAAACTACTCTGCCTCACCTATAGATATATATCAATAGGTATAAAGATATAGCTGCTCAACCGCTGCTGAGCGACTGGCGTCACTGTCGGTCGCCGAGATCGTGCGTGAAGGGGTACAGCGGGCTTTGCAGCCTGAAACTCCCGTCGACGTGCCAGATCCTGGGGAACCGATTCTGTCCTACGCTGCAATGTCCCGACGACAGCGGCCAGCAACCTGCCAGTATTAGCACCTGGCGCTCCTCGGCGGGAAGCCCCAACGCGGCATTAAGCTCGGCGCGCTGAGGAACAAGCTCCGTTCGACCGAACCGAACCCCCAGCGACGAGGAAGACGGACCTGTGGTGCGGCTGACCGACGCCCGCTGTGTTACCACTACAGGGACGCTGACCACGTGCACCGCCGATGCCCCTGCCGGCAGCTTGGGCTTCGTGATTTTGCACCGAACGGCCTGCCGCCTGAGAAGCGGAGAACGACCGCGGTTTATCGACGAATACCTCCGCCGGTCGTCATCCCCGGGAGTGTCTCCCCGCCGCGGTGTTCGTTCACCGTCCCCCCTCCGGCGAGCATCGCCTCTGCGCAGATCCCGCCGAAAGAGCCTGTCTCCCCTACCTCGCCGGGGAAATAAAGCGCGGTAACCCCGCGAGGTGGAGTTGTCAACGACGACCGTCGGAAACATCCTCCACGATAGTCAGGGGGCTCCCCCACTACCCTGTTGAAAAGTCTCATTTGTATGAGAAATTTTTGAGTCCAATAAACACATGTGAATCACACACGATATATAAGAACATGTAAGAACCCTATGAGAACATATAAGAACTATATATATATATATAAACATATAAGCACAAGATAAAAACTTGTGAGAAGTTTCTTATAAGTTTCTTATAGGGTTCTTTAATGTTTTTATATATCTTATATAGTTCTTATATAATTTTATATGGTTCTAATATGTCCTTATATATCACGTATGATTCATATGTGACTATTGGACACGAAACATTTCTCATAAAAATTGCTTTTTCACTAGGATATCGACGAGAAGCATAGGAACAACACTTCTGCGACGGTGTCGAATAACTTGGACGTTTCCATCGAAGGTCGCGACTCGAAGGCACTTGTTGTCACCGAAGCAGACTATTCCGTTTTGAGTGGGAAGCTTTCTTGCCGCGTTCTAAAAGTGATAACGCCTTGGAATGTCCAGAAAATACGAACCGCCGGCGGACATCTCATCACACCAGTGGGAAGGTGGAATTTGCACGTGGACATCTACGTGGAGACCTGTCCCGTGAAATTCGTCGTCCTCAAGGACCGTTCGAGAGACGTCATCCTTGGCAAGGATTTCCTGTGTGAGTACGGTGCCGTGATCGGCCTTGCAGGGAACAGGTTGATGTTGCAAAAGCCCGTCCTACCTTCTGAGGGATCCAAAATGACGACAGCCGCCGTCCGAATCATCGCGAACCACGTGAACCTGCCGCCGCGGTCGAGAGTTATTTTGCCCGTCGTGACCGATGCGTCCACCTGCGGGGAAGCTCTTCTGGAAGGCAAAGTACAACTGCTTCTTGGGAGAGGAATAGGCGTCGCAAAAGGTGCAACAGAGCTACAGGATGGACGCACTGGGGTCCCCGTGACGAGCTTCCGTCAGTAGGCGCAGCACCTCACGAAAGGTGATGCTGTAGGACACATTGAGGAACTTTGGTACGTTAACAAAATCTCCGCGATTCCCGATGAGCGCCGCCATCTCGGCCTTACTGTAGTACACCGCCACCGCAGCTTGACGTTAACCCCAAGATCTGTGCCACGGAACGGCGTTAGCTCAAAGAGCTCCTCGCCTAATTCAGCGACTGCTTTGCGACGACGTCGAAAGTTCGCCAAGCAACACTGGCGAAACCTCGCATCGTTACCAACGACGATGCGCTCCCTGTCTATCGGCCGCCGTACCGGGTCTCCCCAAAGGAAAGAGAGGCCATTCATGAACAAGTACAAGAGATTATCAACGACGACATCATTCAGCCCTCCAGCAGCCTGTGGGCTTCGTACTGGTAAAACAAAAAGATTCTGCGTAGAATTTTTCTTTTTCGATTCTGCGTAGAATACCGAAGCAAAGCGAAGGATTCTGCGTAGAATCTCTCGCTTCGATTCTGCGTGGTATACCGGCAGCTCAACGCAGTGACGAAGAAGGACGTGTATCCGCTCTCCCGCATCGACGACACGCTGGACCGGCTGCGCCACTCCCGATCCTTCTCGTCGATGGACTAAAAGTGCGGCTACTGGAAGATCGGTCACGCAAGATGGACTATACGAGTTTAAGGTGATGCCCTCCGGACTATGCACGGCGCCGGCAACTTTTCAGCGTGCCATGAACACCGTACTGGGAGGCCTCAATTGGCTGAGCTGTCTGGTTTACCTAGATGACGTCGTGGTATTCTCGGCCAGCTTCGACGAGGACTTGCGACGCCTTCGAGCCATTCTGCAAGCAATCAGGACCGCCGGACTCACCATAACGCAAAAGAAGCGCAGGTTCGCCTAGGGCGAACTGAAGTTCCTAGGCTGCGTTGTGCGCAACAGAGGTGTTCGTCCTGACGAGACTTAGGAAGTAATCCGTTACATGTAACGGATTACTCGCAATACGTTACTTTTGTTCAAGTAATTTCGGAATTCCCACGTTACTTTTTTCGGAAGTAATTTGTAATGAAAGTTCGTTACAAAACATTAGTAACGGATTGCTTTAACTACTCGTTACTTGTTAAAAATCTGAGCATAATACAGTAGCTAGAGCAATACGAGCAAAACATTCAGCAGCATAAAGAGAGCAAGTTCAACAAAACAGAGAGCATCAGGAAGGGCAGAATATCCGAAAACAAAAGACGATTTTTTGTTTGACCGGTCACTAGAACCACTAGAAGAACGGGCAAGATTGGTACAAATATACGAAGACAAAGATCAAGTAAGCTAACACCGAGTAGGCTCTCCGTCGCCTTCCATCGTGTTTTTCTTGTTCTCCCGGGCAGGGGAAAGATCTTCGTGTTTATTTGTTTTTGTCTTTTACACCGCTTCATCCTTTCCAGCTTCTTCGACGTCTCCCACCACCTGCACAGACATCAAAGCGAGTCCGTACCCCCTCGATTCGCGGGTTCACAACTAGCGTACCAGACGATGTAGCTTTGCTTGAGGGGGTCAAATTATTTTTGTCTTTGATGTGCGCTACTTGATTCTAGCACGCTTTTGAGGCACGGCTAAAAAACAACCGGCGCGAGGCTAAGGGTATTGTCTTCAAAGGTACGGACGATGCTTCTTTTGGTCTACTTGACTGAGTATGGTTGTCGAGTCCACTCCCCATCATACAGTCAACTGTCAACATAAAGGGGCGCGAGGCGAGGGGGGGGGGGGGGGGGGGAGGCTTTTGAGGAGTGCTGACAGAGAGCGAGAGAGAACACAGAAAATTTTTGTGGGTTCTCTATTTTTTTGTGAGACCGATGGCCACCGCTTCTCTCGCTCTATATGTTCTCCCCTCTCCTGGCTCCACAAATATTGATATGAAAGAGAGAACCGACGAACGATCGATAACCCGTAACCGCCACTTTTTCTCGGACTAGTCGAGTTTTCGGTCATAAAGTGTCCGTCGTCTCCATGGCCATCTCCTAAACGGTAACAGCAAAGAAAAAAGAAAGTGCTTTTTTAAACAGCCTAATTGGAACAAGCACAACCGCAAGCTAAGGTTAACGACAGCGCTGCGTTGCTTTCGGCGATAGCGTTCTGTTTGGTGCAACAGGGCGATGCGACAAAGAGCTGAAACGTTCGTGGTGTGTGGTGCGGTGCTTGGAGGTAGAACCCCACACTAACACAGAGCGCCAATTGGTTGTTTTGGGGTTGAAGTTCAACAAGTTGATTCCCGTTTCCGTCAGCTGATCCGGTCCAGAAGTATATCTTCCTTCGTTCCGTTTCAAAATGTGGATGATTCCCAACGCATACCATGAGAAAAGAGCTGCGGGGTGTTTTCAACAAAATTACATCGTTTTAATTTAACAATAGACTCCGGATTGTTGTCCTAAATATGTCGTTTTTATGCTTCGTGTTGTTGAACTGAGTTTGCACAGCGACGTGTTTGCACAACGACGCACACTGCTCGGATAGTTGATTCGATCATGCGAACGACCGGTTATAAAGAATTTCAGGGAAACTTAAGTCACCACCGATATTTTCCTGTGAATCTCGTGTGAGTTTGTGTCTTTCATCATCCGGTGTGAAAAAATTGGGGCAAGATTTCCTACCTGCCCACAGATGCATGAACTGAGACCACTTTTACGTAGTGAACATAGCGATTGTTTTTTTATTTGGAAAAGAGGCGTTGGTGCATTTAATACGGTACAATCACTTCAGAGGAGTTGAGAAATTGAGAAAAGCGAGCAAGCTTTCCCAACTTTTTTCTTTTCTTTATCTCTGGCACTGCCCCTAGTTTCAAGTTCCAGTTTCAGTGGACGTACCTACTAGCAGGTACAAACTGCGCTTATTCAGGTAAAAGACTGGGAAGTAAGGACGGTGCGGACTCCGTGTTTCGCACTTTTCGCAAGGTGACTGGGAAAGTGCTTTTGCGAGAAATGCGGAATATGCAAACAATTTTGTTATGCCTGTAGTTTGCGTCTCTCCAGCTAAACGAATAAGATGATCTACAAAAGCGCAATCACAAGCCAATATTTACGATTACAGTGCGTTTGCACTGTTATAGGCTCTAGAGAGAATACCACTACTCGTGGGAGGTTGGCAGTTTACAAGTAGGAAGGGACCAGTACACTACATATTCAATTTTTACGTAAGTTGGTTCGGAAGCCGAGAAAAAAAGTGTGTCGGCCAACGCAGAATTCGGACGTCCGAAGGTTTCTGTGGAAAGCTCTTACGTAATAACCTGGCCGTGCCAGGTTTTTTTACGTAACAGCTGTGTCTCAGTCGCGAATGTTCGGAGCACCCGGTGCGAATATCGAAGGCCTCCGGAGCGAATGACGAGAACATACCTGGACACGTTTGTCGCCTCGCGAACACCCGATTGTCTCCAGCCAAATAGCATTCAAATTGTCATCTTTAGGGACCACATGGCCGCTGGAAGACTCGCTGTCGCGATCACTCATCTGGCAACATTTCACAGAGCAACGGCGCCGCTTTACAGGGACTGACACCTCCACAAAGTCGGCATTTGCAGGCGCAAGCAAATAAAAAAAAAAAACGCTAAGAAAGCAACGATGAAAACGAAAGTAACGAACTGTGCTATCAAAGCGAAAACCTCGCGTCGCTTCTTATCACTAACACCTGTGACAGCTGCTAAACACACACTACTTAACTTCAGGAAGTCTCACTCAAGTACCTGTATCAACACGAAACGAGTAGGCGAGACAGGTGGGAGCAGAGACTTCGGCGACCATGAAAAGAATGGCGAAACTTTTGTTTTTTATTGTATGAATCCAAACGTAAGTTTCCGTCTTGTAAACCTTTTGTAAAGAACAATAACTTTCATTACATGGTTTTTTTTTTAAACATAAAAATATGCCACTCAAAAGGAAATTACAACATATAACAAAGTTTTAACAACCAAGATCTAAGCTGTGAATCAAACTCTTAGCCAATGAGAAGTATAGCCGCCACTTCGTGACGTATAATACCCAATTTGTGGCGCGCCATGTATAACGGACGAAATAGCCGGAAACTAAAATCAGTCTCACGCAATAAATATTGCTGTGAAAATGTGTTTTTCTCGCGGAAAACTTGCTTTTTGACATGCTTGTCTCAATTAGGCTTTAAAAAAAAAACATTTTTTTTTGCATTTATTTTTTTAATGAGATGTTCAAAATTCAGGGCATGAAAGGGAAACTAACATGGTATTTATGTTCGCCGAGGTTTTAGCTGTACGTGACATATGAGAGACCGACTACCCAGAACAGAATTTGCGGCTCGAAATTCGGCTTCTTTCGGCCCGAAAACCGCCGATCGAGAACTGGCCGGTCTGAGTCACGCTCCCTCTCTTTTCTGTGGTCACGGGTCGTTTTCTAAGGTTTAGACGTGACCAGCATATTTAATCAAAGTCGTGGGTCATTGAAAGCACACAGTCAATATTAAAAATAGAAAAAAAATGAAACCCTTTTTTATGGCTTTCAAAAAGCTGCAAATACGTTGATTGAAAAAAATAAGTTGCACAGACAACCGGAAGCATTTTTGGCATTCACTGCGTGATTCTCAACATTGCGTCGTTTCGCGTATCGTGGGACTCGCGGACGGCAGCGGACGGCGGGCGTGGGGCCTCTACTTGAGAACTGTGGTTCGAGTTCGCGGTACCCGCGAATTGTGTATTTTTTCGAAGGAAAAGTTTTGAACCTATCATAATAATTGGTATTTATCCCGTACCACACTCCCGGCCACCAAGCCGATTGCACAAAAACGTCGCCAAGCCGTCGTTCCTTCTCGTGGCTGAAGACATCGCTCCCGTAAACGTCGAGCACGAAGTGCGTACTTCGAGTTGAATATGGACGCGTACGATTCCTTCACTAGGTATGAATGTGGCCAATGCGTGGTGCAGCCCGACTTCGAGCTGGAAGCGCATGTTACTGGAGGGAAAGCGGCAGCAAACTTTACGATCCACACACCAACAATCGACCGGCTGCATTACCACGAACGAAAGAGTTCTCCCAGTAGCTCAGGAGAAAGATGTCCGCTTTACACGCAGACGGCACATGTTGAATTCCTAATGTGTGCGTACCTTTTTTTTTTCTTCAAACATTTCGCGATCTTTCAATTACTTTTTTTACACTTATCACTGAAAAAAAACAATTGTTGTGGACGATACGTCGCTGAACTAAATGGTATGGGATTCCCCTTTTGACACCTGCGAAATCAATGTAGTCACTTACCACAAAATGCAAGGAGCATATTAATCGGGGGAGCGTCCATTTTCCTAGGTGCCCGTAACTGTTCTACAGGAATTGCAGCCAGCCATTGGTCCCGATCCCGTTGACCTTTCGGAAACTTGTGCAGACTGCCGCACAATGCCACTTTCAGATGCAGGACATGTGAGGCAGCTCTTCACGCAACATCTTGGGGGTATTCTTTTTGGAGCCGATCAAGGGAATTCACCACGGGCACTCACTACTAATTTCCAACACTTAAATATATAAAAACAAACTCATCTTGAAGTACAAAACAGCGAGCGGAACAAATAAAACTACAACGGAATCGCACGGCGAACGGTTCCCGAAACGCATTTCGTCTGCTGCGCGCGAACAAAAAAAAAAAAAAAAATAAAAGGCGCACGGTTGGGTGTAGCCACGTGAGTTTCGGCTCTCTCTCATCCTCTGTATTTCTCTGACCTCCGTAAGGAGGTTTCGGTTTCGAGCAGTTCCGTTTTTTGGCTTTACTAAAGATATAACTGACTCTGTAGCAAAATATTAATTGGGCAGTCTTCCGACACCATAATGAATCGCCCGGCAAAAAATGAAAACAAGACATTTTCGGGGGGTGTCAGTGTCCCTTTGAAAAGAACGGAAACGAAGAGTTTTATTGCATACTTTCCTTGTCGAAAAAAAAACACACAATGTCATCACCAAGAACAACAAACTCTAATCTACGGAAACATATCAAGGTAAGCTGGGACACCTGCATTCTGCCTTGGCTATACATTGTAACGTTAGAAGAAAGTTTTTCTTTTCTTCGGAATAACAGGCGAAACAAATGAGTCAAAAGGGTGCTTTCGTAGATCGCTTATTTAGCTCTGCATCTTGTAGCGGAGGTAGACGCTGCTACTGAGCATGCGCACCACTAGCTTTGTCTGCGCAATTCCAGGGATCATTTCCGGAGGCCGTAAGGTAGCGGGATGGCGTGGGTGGTTGCAGCTTTCGGTGCCTTGTCAGCTTACAGGGAAATGGAGTACACCTACACTCTTTCTCTTAAATACAATATTTTATTTTTTCGAGGACTACCATAATACGGGCGTATGAAATGAAAAGTAGTGTTGCAGAACATTTGTAAAAATATCAAAATAGTTTCTATTGTTATTTTAATAAGTGTACGGAAAAAATAACGTGAAAGTAATTTGAGACGTAACGAGTAATCTGTTACTTTTCAGCGAGAGTAATTAGTAACGGTAATCCATTACATATGAGGCTCGGTAATTTGTAATTGCAAGCCATTAATTTTTTCAAGTAACTAGCGACAAGTCTGGTCTTGACCTTAAGAAGACTCGCGCTGTAGCGGCATTTCCACCGCCCACCGACAAGAAGGCTTTCCGAAGATTCCTGTGTCTTTGTGCGTACTACCAGCGATACGTTCGGGATTTCGCCAAGCGTTAGGCGGCGCTCACACAATTCACGATAGACGTCGTGAACTTCGAATGGGGTGAAGAACAACAACATGCATTCGACGAGCAGAGGCGTCGACTCCGGTCGCCACCCATTCTTGGACACTTCGACCAGTCAGCCGAAGCAGAAGTTCACACGGACGCCAGAAATACAGGAGAGGGCGCGGTCTTAGACCAACAACAAGAGGGTGCAGAGCGCGTAATTGCCTACGCTAGTCGGACGTTGTCGAACAAGGAACGAAATTACTCGGCGAACAAGAAGGAATGCCTTGCTGTCGTCTGGGCCATCACGAAATTCCGCCCATGCTGACAGCACAACTGCTGTCAGTGTGGGCTGTCAGTTCAGCACAAGGCGAACTAACAGCACAACTGCTAGTCATCACATGGCCACTTTTTCTTTGTGCAGATCTACCCGGTATTAGCACTTCGCAATAAAATCCATCAGCTGCTGTTTTGCACATCTGGAGTTCGCCTCTAAGTTTTGTCTGCTAGGTTTTATGCTTAGTTTTAACTCTGACCTTATCTTACACGCCGGCTTAGCTTATACTTATAGTTACGCGAAACGCACTATCGTCAAGAGTATGAGTAGGAACAAATAATCATTGGCTCAAACACCAGCAATCAAATCGAGACACCTTTTGCAGTGTCGCTACTCGGTGGTTTCGCGGTATCAAAAAGTCCTTCAAACACGATTTCGTTGGTCGGGGATTGGACGCGCTACAGTATAAGTATATATTTATAAAAAAAAAAAAATACTTTCAGCCTTTCCACTCTGGTGAAGAAGGAAGACCAGCGGAGCTGTACAATGAAAAGTAACGGCCGGCCGCCAGTCGGCAAGCCAGAGTAGAAAGGCTGCCGCCAACTATGAGCGACGAAGGCAACCAGATACGTGGATTGCCGCCGTCGCGCATAGATGGCGGTAGGTGTCCAGAGCTCAGTGTCTTCATTTCTTTGCGGGGGACGCGATTCTGGGGAAACTATCCCTCAACAGCTCCGCTGTAAAAATTGTCCAAACAAGTACGGACCTAAAATTGGGTGTTAACAAATAGTAGATTTAATTTGAGCAGATGATTTAGCGTTATAGACTAAAATTATTCCGCTGAATTTCAAAACCAGTGTCAATTAGACATTTTAATACGGTCTTACGTGCATCCAGGGCTCTAAACCGAACCTAGCCCTTAGGCTTCAGTGATAGTTATACTTAGAGTTCCGCGTTTTCGGTTTTTATTTTTCAACATTCGGCGTACTTCTTTCGGTGTTTATTTTAAAATTCTATTTTCGGTTGTTTTTGGTGTATTTTTAGGCCCAAAAATGTTCACCAGTGTTTTCCGGTGAATATTAAAGAAACACCGTCAGACACCGTAGCAGATGATCCTTGTAGCTCTCATGTTTGTGATCACTGAAGCAATAACGGCACAGATAAATTGAAACAAAACATCGACGCATTATTTGGCAAATGTGTGCAACTGTAAAAAAAAACGAAAAACACAGAAGTACAAACAAGTCAGTGCCCAAAAAACATGGAACTTCACCTTCTGTACATCAGCATTAAATGATCTTATTATTGTAAACCCACATATACCTTCCCAGGTTCTCCTCGTTGAACCACGCTCATTCTTTCCTGTTAATGATCCTGGGCTTCAAGAATGCCCGCTGAACGTTAACACAGGGCACTGGCAGGCTGAGGAGATGAAGCGCCGCCTGAGCCAAAATCGACCAATCAACCAAATGTGACTACCAAAGAGACATGGTGCGACGTTTTGAAGCACGACATATTTCGTGTACTCACTAAACTCTAGCTGCAGATCTGTTGCATGAAGCGAAAAACCTTATACTAGCCCACACCCGAACTTCTTTTGTTTTTTTAGGTCAAGAAACTTGACACATTAATCCCGATCACAGAAACGACACAGATGTCCCGCGAAGGGCAACTCAAGACCTCTTTTGATGCATGCAGGGGCGAATCCAGAACTCCGTTTGGGGGGGGGGGGGGGGGGGGTGAGGGGAATTTCGTAAGGATAATACTCTCCCATTCTTTCTTGTGCAGCGGGGGGGGGGGGGGGGGTCCACCCATGTAAAATTGCCCTCCGAGAAGGAAGGAGGGGGGGGGGGTCAACTTTGTTTGGGAGGGGGGGGGGCGGCCACCCCCCCCCCCCCCTGGATCCGCCCCTGGTTGCATGTTGAACCTTGGAAGAGGGCAGTCACGATGAGGTCACACAATGTCAAACCTTGCAACGCTCCTCTTCCCTCCCCCCTCCCCCCTCCCCCACCCTCTCCCGCCCATCTCGACCTGGCCATAAGGAGACTTACCGTTTTCCGTTAAAACAGCATTTCCAAAAATGAATTCGGTGTACTTTTATTGCTTTTTATCGTTTTAAAAAGAAAACTCCAAACACTAGTTATAATTAACTCATCGCCACAATCGAATCAAAGCGGTGATGCAGGCGAGTTGGAACATTCTTACGACTTCGCAATGCAGTGCGAAATAAACAAGCACAGAGAAGGCTGTAGACAAATCGAGAGCTGTGCTCGTCTTACCTACTGCCTCCTATGTCCTCTTCTTTTTTTTTTGTTTTTTGCGCATTGTGTCACGAGGCCTCGATCGAAATACAAAATTTGATAGGACATTCCCTAGTACGCACTACCAATGTGCACTGGGCGGTTCAACATTGCAAACAAAATGAAATGACAAGTCGGCACTCCATTTAGGCTCATCAGATAAAGGTGCGACCCTTTTCTGGCGACAAGGACTTTAGTAATACCCGCAACGATTTTCTTTTGCAAGTTTTGAAATTTGTTTAAATAACCATAGCAAGAGTATACTGACAAAAAAGAAAGGAACACTAGGGATTTAAATTTTCAACAAGTTTATTGCACGGTTATATACAACAACACCCAATCACTTCCGCAATAAACTGTGCCAGAATGAAACTGCTCTGTTGAACGCGAATAAAACTGCGAAGCACGATTGAACACTTGACGCCTGGAATAAGAAACCATAATGCGAATAACCATACCAACGGCGGTTGAAGCCCCAGAGTGATTTTAGACTAAAACTGACAAGAACAAACTAAACGTCCGTAGCCAAAAGGTTCGTGTGGGTAAAGCTGGTACTTACGATGAGAACATGGAACTCCAATCATTTAATGCGACATCACTGAGATCCCGCAGCACTATCACAAGTGAAGATTTTAGCAATACTCAACGCCGAACAGCACAAACGCATCATGCACCACAGTCGCCTGGCAGAAATGCGAAGTTGGCGGATTCGCTTGACGTGGTGACCATCGGATCAACATACCGGAACGACCTCAGCCGCCGCAACTGTCGGCGCGCGGGCGCACGGACGTTGCTGCGGTTGCGAACAGGTTCTTCACCCTGTAACAATATGCGATGCCCGCTTTTAAATCTCTCGAACCGCTCGAAACATACCACAGGAACTCCTTAACAAAGCAAGGGCCTTCACTGGAACTATTTTCTTAGTCGTAGAAATAACGTGGTCGTTAGGTTACAATTTTTGTATGTGTTTTGCTGCTCTTGCTGGGCCTTTGAACGCTGGCCGCCTACATTGATGTGTCTTTGTCCCTCGTTTATTTGTCTTGTTTTTGCTCGGCCTGCGCGGATTTTCTGCCAAAGGAATCTAACTGGAACGCGACAAAAGTAAAGAAAGAACAAGAAAATACACTTTATCGAGGTCTTAACTGAAACAGATTGGCGCGAAAGTGCAGCAGCGTAAGTGGAATGACCATCTGATTCGTATAACACCTACCGGGTCTACATAACTTAAAACAAAAATAGAGCGAACAGAACTGGGATTCAACATGTGTTACCCGATCCACATAAAATTATGACTTGTTTCATAAAAAATACGTGGAACGTTAATTTAAATGGAACCTATGTAGAACCATATTAAAAGAATGAAGCAAACCGTTACACCTTCTTTGTTTCTCCTTCCCTTCTGTCCTTTTCTCTTTCTCTCTCTCTCTATATATATATATATATATATAAGTCAAAGATGCGTATTGTCGGAGTTACTAATATGGAGTTGATTACGACGTTTCAAGCGGGGACCGCTCTTCATCTGGTAACGACTGTAAAAAAATAGTTTACTTTGTATGTTTATACGTGGACTAAGAGACCGGGTGGCCGATCTCTTAGCTGTAGATGAGGAATTTAACCACTGCAGTATAACCGACAAGCTGGGGTTTCTAGCGTGCATCACGCAGTACTGATTACACAAACGCGGGCCGGTACGAAACATGCAAATCGAAAAGGGTGGGGGCGGTAAGGATCAAACCCAGGAGGATCTCAGAGCAAGCTATCTCTCCACGTTCCGAGCTGAGGCGCGTTAGCCCACTCGGTCACTATTTCCCTTAAGTACTGAGTGTACAGCCCGTCAATGTTTATATACACCTGAGAAGATATTAGAGGGGGTAAAAAGCAATAAGGGTTGAGATTAACATTGTCAAATCAGATAGTAGTTCACATAGAGGGGAGAGGGACTTAAAGCTTGCGAGTGTTGAACAACAAAAGCAAACAAAAAAGATAAAAAAGTAAACAAAAAGGGCAAAAGGAACGCTTGGGGGAGGTTAACCATGCTCACACAAGAAACATACGCAAAAAAAAAAAGTTTGGGTAGAATATTTACGCGCTCACCACGAAAGGCTATAAAAACAACCTTGAAGCGAAAGGGGAAAAACACATAATTGGTGTATTCAAAAGTTCCTGATCGGGAAGGGGTGACTGTCTTCGAAGCAGCCTCTAAAAAAAAAGGGTGTCATGGGGTACACCCATAGGGGGTGTAAGTGCTTGTCACATATACTACACCCTTTGGGGGAACACTTGCACACCGCAAATATGGGAGTACGTGTACACTCGTTGGTGTGGTGCACAAGTACACCTTTTTCTACAGAAATCTCGCACAAAGGGAACACAGGTGCACCCCATTCAACGGTGTACGGCTACACCTCTTTCTACACCAAATGAAATGAAAGGAAACACAGATGCACCCCGTTCGTAGGTGTGCCATTGCACCTCTTCATAAACCCGCCTCACTCAAAAGGAACACAGATGCACCCCCCTCAATAGTGTACCATTACTCCCCTTTCTACACCTACTGCTCTCAAAGGGAACACAGGAGCACCCCGTTCAATAGTGTACTGTTGCACCTCTTTCTACATCCACTGGATACGAAGAGAACACAGATGCACCCGATTCAAAGGTGCATGGTCAGACCACTTTATGCACCCGCTTCATAACTAACTTCATAAACCTATCAACTTCACTTCATAACTAACTTCATAAACCCATCAAGGAAACCCTTAAAAAAGGTATGCGCCCCGGTGATAGCAAAAAGGCAGGTAAAAGGACACACGGGATTGTTTTCAAATCTCATAGAAGTTTATTAGACAGCTTATTCCGTAAACAAGTACAAACTTGCAAGCAATTCGTGATATGTGAAGAGGTACGAAGAAGCTCTTACACAACTGAGAAGATTACTAAGCAAACAAGAAACGGAAGTGAGTCTTAGGCAGTGTCTATTCTCCAAGCAGCCGCACGAAATTCCACCCGCAGTCGCCATTCATTCATCGAACGACGTTTCATCGACGGCTGTACCCGCGAAGTGACGTGTACGGGGGGGGACAGGTTGGTTAACATTTTTGTAATGAGCCGCCGCAGACTGTTGGGACGAAGCGGCGTGAACGGGTGGGCTGAGTTCGGTGAGCACGCGCCTCAGAAATACACGCGCGACAAAATGTCCCTACAGCGTGCATTTCGCGTGACGAGTGACGATGAAGCGTGTCTACAGAACGTGTATCAGCGAAAACGTGTTTTCACAGAACGCCAGGACATTAAGAAAGTCAGTATTCTACATGCAGTTGTCACATGATTGTAGTCAGCTAATGGCAGGCGACTGCCGATAGAATTTCGGGGAAATTATTCTCCCGGCTGCTAGAAAATAGACACTGCCTAATTCTAGAGGTAATCCGGAACGGAACGGTCGATTGTTGTAAAGGAGTAGGTTGCAGAGCACTTACGATGAAAATACCGGACTCGAAACATGTAATCCGAAATATATGTCGACACGGGCACTGCAGCACAACACAAACACAAAAACAAAAGGATAGGGGTCCGTGAAGATTCAACACGATGTGGCAAAAACGGTAATTTGCCGAACGGAACACAAAACGCGTCACATGAATTCCTTGGGCTTTTTCGAAGAAATCGCTTGTTGCCGATAGACGCGTAGGACTTTTCAAGCACTGGAAATCTTGGCACACTCGAATACGTTGTCGCGGACGAAATCTACGGCAGCCCCGCTGGTCGCAGCACAGCACAGAAGAAACTAGGCCGAGAAGCAGACATTCCGAGGTCGGGAAAAGCTACTACGTCATCCGTGAAACCTTTACCACATGATCACGCTCCTACCGTCACCGGTGCCCAGACAGCGGAGTCGAGGGATGAAAAACCTCCGGTTCATTGGTCCGGCAACTGCGCACCTCCTTCCATGCTTTCAGCTTAGCGAGAGAAAGAAAAAGAAAAATAGCAACTCCTTCAAGGCCAAAAGGGGGGCGCGTTCGCAAAGGCTTATCTTCAGGAAAAACCCAACAATGAACACAACGAAAGGATTTGTCACTTATATCCTCTTGAAAGTTCGACCAAAAGTTAATAGTGCAGTGGATGCTACCCGTGGCCTTGGCCTTCAGGCAGGTGCCGTGCTCTGCCTTATCTCTAGCTTGGAGACTGTAGTCACGTGATCCTACCCGGAGACCCGATTGGCCTAAAGCAAGCATAGCGTCTACTCTACTGTCAATACCGAATGTACAGGATAGCTCCATACTTCCTAAGAAACTGCCCAACCCAAAAAGTGACCCCCAAGAGGGAATCCAAGCACAAGCTGATGGGGTCCCGTGGCTGGCGTGGGGGTGCACTGATACACCTAGAGGTTTTTAAGGGAGAGGAGGATGCTCATTGTCGGTGTACAAGTGCACTGGTTGGGTAACGCAGGGTGCATCTTTCAGGAAAAGGGTGCATGTGCGCCCGAAGCACCCAACTACACCCTTTTTTTCTTAGAGTGAGATATAGATCATATGTGACCTCCGACGTGACCAAATTCCGAGACATTCCTTCGTGCCAGAAGATCTCAGTTTGAGGTGGATTAAAACTTTGGGGGATTTTTGTCTGAGTAGGCAGTGGTAGGGTGTAACAGTCTAAGCCTGCATGAGGCGCAATTATCGGTTTTGGAGGATCTCTTCGTGGTTAAACTTAGGAGGATGCAGTTTAAATATCGAGTGTTAAGTTTGAGGATCTCGTAGAGTTTTCGGCGTGCGCTTCTCGAGAAGCTCAAGGACAGAGAAGGCTACCTCTTCCAGGAGCGTCTTGAAAGAATTTTTTGAGGTGGTCGCTCTGCGACAGAGGTTTTTTTATTTTTGCTCAGTATGTTGTTGATGTCTGAAAGATTGCCTGTATATATTAAAACAAGGTTAGACTATCTGCTTTCTTGAGGACGCTCTGTTTTGTTGCCAATGATGTCTGAGCGGTCGAGATTTCTCGCACTGCTTATAGCGTCATCGATTACGTTTGTTGGATACCTCTGCTTGGTTAGTACGTGTTTGAGTTCCTTAGCGTTTTGTTCAAATTCTGTGCTGTCTGAGCATATGCGCTTAAATCTTTGCGCATGTGAATAGGGCAGACTAGTCTTATAGTGTCGAGGATAACAGCTGTTGAAATTGAGGTATTGTTGTCTATCGGTAGGTTTTCTTTAAAGTTTCGTATTTATTTTGTTATTAGCGATTTCAACGGTTACATCCGGGAAGTGTATGTACTTTTGTGATATGCAGTAAATAAACTTTATCGATGGGTGGCCTAAATATATATATTCATATGACACTCAAGGAAGCCACGGACGCAAAACTTAAAAAAATAAAAACGTCCCCTTAAAACAACATTACGACGTTCATTCCCGACAGTTTCACCGGGCGGACCCGGCTTTCTCAAGGTCTTGACATCTGTTAAGTCAAGCCCTTGAGAAAGCCGAACCCCAAAACTGTCGGGAATAAATGCTTTAATGTTGCTTTAAGGTGTCGATTTTATTCCGTATATATATATATATATATATATATATATATATATATATATATATATATATATTGTCACGAATGACAATTGATGAGGCGAAAATAACTGAAAAAACTAAACGTTTAATGGGGCGAACTTGTGCCCAAAAATAAAAGCGAACAGAAGAAAACAGAGCGTCGCGAGCGTCGAAGTCGGCGTGGCAGCAGAGTTGAACGCTGAGGCGAAAACTGACTGCGGCTCGCTACGCGGAGCCTCTTATGTACACGCGGAGGGTTCTGGAAGAATCGGCGTAGAAGGTTCGGCATGTAGAACTTTCTAAACTCGAACAAGCAACACAGTTCTCGAATTTACCAGAACATTACATTAGATGTCAACAAAAAGGCGTCACCGCGGCCAGGAATCGAACCCTGGCTTTTCGCGTGGGAGGCAGGCGCTATAACCGTTTGGCCACGCGCGCGCTGCCTATTTGGCAAGCTGTGCGCGCGGCAATATATATAACTGGGAAGAAAAAAACCCTCGGTGAAAACAGCAACAACGGACGATTTAATCTTCGACGTTTCGGCCGGAGTCCGGCCTTCGAAAACAGCAACAACGGACGATTTAATCTTCGACGTTTCGACCGGAGTCCGGCCTTCGTGACGAAGGCCGGACTCCGGCCGAAACGTCGAAGATTAAATCGTCCGTTGTTGCTGTTTTCACCGAGGGTTTTTTTCTTCCCAGTTATATACCCACGCCTCGGCCTCCCGACACCATGCCCGTTATATATATATATATATATATATATATATATATATATATATAATGGGAATGAGTGAAGATTGACAAGTGCAGCCGTAGTAATATTGTGAACGAAGAGGGGAGAAGGTGATTATTGAATTTATTTCATTAAAGTTAGGGAAAGGGAAAGAGAGCTGGCGAAAAATTGGGCCAGGCCCAATTTTTAGCCCGCACTCTTTCCCTTTCCCTTTCTCTAACTTTAATGAAATAAATTCAATAATCACCTTCTCCCCTCTTCGTTCACTATATATATATATATATATATATATATATATATATATATATATATATATATATATATATATATATATATATATATATACTATCAACGACTTATTTTTCGCGAGCTCAATATTTCACGATTTAGCTCAAAGCTCAAGTGTAGGAATAATTCCCGGGTTCTCATTTTCGGGACGCGGTGGAATCTCAATATAGATTCCAATGTGTTTATATTTTACCGGAATTCTTCACGGAACCTCATTTTCGTGATTTTTAGGCGATTCACGAAATTCGCGAAAATTAGGTCCTCTCGAGATTTGAGCCGTTTACAGTATATATACATATTCGTATTGTCACGAATGAGAATCGATGAGGCGATGATAGCTGAAGAAACTAAACGTTTAAGGGGGGCGAACTTGTGCCCAAAACCAAAAAGGGGAACAGAAGAAAACGGCAGAGCATCGCGGGCGTCGATGTCCGCGAAACCGCAGGATCGAGCGCTGGGGCCAGACTGACCCCAGCTTGCCGCGCGGAGCCCCTTTTGTACGCGCGTGGGCTTCGGGAACATTCGGTGTAGAAGGTTCGGTGCGTAGAAGATTCTAACCTCGAATCAGCAAGACGGTTCTCGAATTTACCGGAACATCACAATACACCGTCAACAGAAATGTGTAGCCGCGTCTAGGAATTGAACCCCGACCTTCTGCGTAGAAGACAAGCGCGATAAAAGTGCGTAGGGAGTACAGATAAGGGTACACCACCCAGAATCTAACACAAAAGAAGGGATGAATTTTAGGTCGGGGGCAACCGCACCGCACACGAAGGTTGCAAAATACAAAAAAAAAAAGCGAGGAGAAGAGTAGGTGACAAACCGAATGACACACTTCGCATAACAAAAAAAAAAAGAAACTGCGCAGGGAGAACACAAAGTAAGGGACAAAATCTAAGTCGGGGGAAGCCGCACACGGTGGTCACCAAATACATAGGTGATACATCAAAAGTAGTAGGAAGTACGGAAATACAGGATGTACGGGAATTAACTAAACAACACAATAAAGGAACGAAAACACACTGTCCAGTTCTAGCTCCAAACTCAGTACCACGAAATTCTAGGTCCAAATGGGTTATGATTTATGGTCGTTATCATACTAGTTATTCGATAGCGCCTCAATCAATGCAAGTGTTCCCGGGCTTCTGTTTATTTCTTCTTTTATTGTGTTAAATCGTTATATAAGATATGACCCGCTTTGTTCGCGTTCCCGATTTGATTTGAATTAGAGTCTAAAGGCCCGTTCACACTTGTGCAACCGAGTACGACTGAGAAAGACAAGACCGGTTTTTTAAGCCTCTTACGACGTCTTAGGACCAGCTCCGCAGCAGCGCACCTGGTCCTAAGACGTCGCAAGAGGCTTAAAAACCGGTCTCGTCACTCGCGGTCGAACTCGGTTGCACAAGTGTGAACGGGCCTTCAAACTGTAACAGATAATTCATCGACTGTGTGGTCCCGGAGGGTGAGATGTTTTGAAATTGGCAGACTCGGCAGGTTTTTTGCGTGTGATCTGTGATTGTTAAAACGTAGCCTAAACGCTGTCTCGGTCTGTCCCATATATTGTTTTTTGCACGTCTCACACTGTAGTAGATAGATTACATTTGAGGAGTCACATGTAAGCTGCCCTCGAATTTTATTGAGAACTGCGAATGCGTGCTATTGGCCGTGTTAGTTCCTTGCATATGTTTGCAGACCAGGAATCCTGCTTTCGTACACGGTCGGCATATGTTATTTGGTTGGGACGAATTCAGTCGGGAGATAACTAGGCTGTCTCTAAGGTTGCGTGAACGTCCGTCAATTACCCCGGGAGCTATATATCTATATATATATATATACAGGGTGTTTCAGAGAACTCAGGCCAAATCACTCCTGCGAAAAATACTCATCGCAACGAAAAAAGTCCTGTGTCGTTTTGGCCCTGGCCAGGGGCCCATTTAGGAAAATTATTAAAGTTCGGGATAACTAAGTTGTTAATTATTTTTGCTTAATTAACTTTTTTTAATATTGTGTTTAAGGGCATGGTTTAAATTAGAAAATTGCGCAGCATCGTCGAAAAACACTAAATCAACAAATTGCAGAACGATAGAAGGCACGCAAAGCATTTTACGGCTTTCTGAAAAACCGCACAAATTCGACGGATTTTTAAGTTTCGGTTTGATATCGGAGCGCATCTCCGCCCCGACGGTACCGCGCCCCGTGGAGAGATAGTGCAACCAACCTCTTCTGCGCTGTTATCACGCGACACAGCAGAGGCTGGTTGCACTATCTCTCCACGGGGCGCGGTACCGTCGGGGCGGAGATGCGCTCCGATAGCAAACCGAAACTTAAAAACCTGTCGAAGTTGTGCGGTTTTTCAGAAAGCCGTAAAATGCTTCGCGTGCCTTCTATCGTTGTGCAATTTGTTGATTTAGTGTTTTTTGATGATGCTGAGCAATTTTCTAATTGAAACCATGCCCTTAAACACAATATTAAAAAAGTTAATTGCGCAGAAAAAATTAACAACATAATTATCGCGGACTTTAATAATTTTCCTAAATGCGCCCTTGGCCCAGGACCTAAACGACACAAGCCTTTTTTCGTTGCGATGAGTAGTTTTCGGAGGAGCGATTTGGCCTGAGTTCTCTGAAACACCCTGTATATACAGACGTTCACGCAACCTTATAGACAGCCTTTATATATATATATATATATATATTACGTAAAAAGGGGTTGGGACAGGCTGGGTAGACGTATATAATCGAGAGGAAAATGATCCACGAAAAGGCATAATAAAATAATGTAATGAGTCCAACGTATTGAGCGGTGACCGCTCTTCGTCAGGGTGATTACTTCCTTGTTTCCCTAGGCTTGATCCCGTCGTCTCTGATGGTTTTGCTGTCATTGCAGAAAAAGTGTCCTTGGTGCGTTTTCGCTTCCATCACCAAAGCACTAAGAACAAAGTATTATTAAAAAAATAATCTAAATGGTTAGCCGGTTTCTGCTGCATGTTTTTGACAAGTAAGTATGCCTAGACTTCTATTAATCGAATGGGTAAGTGATCTGAATTTGTGAATAAAACATGCATCTCTTACGTATTTCTCTTTCGCGATCGGAACTGAATCCAGATTGAGGAAGCATGACTGTTATTGCTTCAAAATTGTGGTGCGGCAGGTTCATGTGTGTGGAAAATGGGAGGTGTGGGAGAGTAGACGTGTGGTTTGTGACTGTTAAATCGTCGTCTGAAAGGGGTTTCGGTTTGGCCTTTGTAGTTCTTATCACACGGGTTGCATCGTAAGACGTAAATGACGTTTGCCATATCGCAGTTGAGAGTTGCATTAATTTTGAAAGCGGAATATGATTTGGAGCTCTTAATTTGGTTAGTGGGAATCATGTGGTCGCAAACTTGGCATCGCGAGTTTCCGCAAGGATGGAAACTAAAAGTTTGTGAAGGTGAGCTTTTGGATTGTACCAAGACGGCCTTGAGGTTCCTGCCTTGTTTGTAGACTACTCGTGGTGGCTCTGGAAACAAGGTGTTAAGTTTGTCGTTCCACTGTAAGGTCCTTAAGTGTTTCCTTAGAATTTCACCTTTCATTCAACGAGTCCTTTTCGAGAGAGGCGCTGCCGGCCGGTGCGGGTTTATAAGTGCGAGTACTTCTACTGAGAGTTCAACCTTTCATTCTGCGGCTGCGTCTTCCAGTCCGGACCAGAAATTCCAAGATTCCTTTCCGCCGTCGTGTCCCACACTGCACCAGAACGCTTCAGGGACAATTCCTGAAACTGAAGCAGCACCTATGTTCACCCGCCGATACAATCTGCGCATTAGCTACATCGATGCCGTTCAAAATAAGACACCTCGTTCCTGACACTCCAATTCAACAGGTACAATCTCTCCCGAGCACAACCATTCGAAATCCTTTCAGGATATACAAAAAAGAACAGATAAACGTATTCGGCGCGAGCTCCACATTCAAACCATGCAACACTACCTTGACTTCAGGATCGCCCCAAAAGGACTAAACATAAAACTGAAACCATCAATGAGCACTCTGAACAAACGTGAAACTAACAAGTGGAACCACATACTAAAATACACCTCTCTCGAGCTAGTTGAGGTTGTTATCAAACAGAGTGAGCGCCGCGCAGTAGAAGTAACCGAAAAAGACATCCGCCTTGAATGGAGCGATTCCTTTTTTCTCAGTAAAACTAGAGAACTCGCGGAATACAAAAAAGCGACTGGGTGAGCTCAATGCTATAAAGACGAAAAAACTAGCACGTGACAACGTGGAGACATCTCGTGCCTCTAACACAATAGCTCGCAACAGCAATTTTAATCATATTCTAGCGAATGGCCCCAACAATCTACACCTCGCACGTGAAACAAGCTCAAACCGGAAACTACAATACACGCATACGGAATCGATTGAACGAGCACCTAACTCCAGCACACGTGAAAATAAACCGACGTAATTAACTTGTCCAACGTCAACCTATCGGCCATGCGACTCTCCTTGTGTTCGAGGGGCTTAGCTTTTGCCCCACGTTCGGCGAATTTAATAAATTTCAACTTTTTAAGGACGTATATAATTTTGCAAGAAACCTGAGAAATAATAGATTACTTCTGTGTCCAACTTCAAGAAACCCGAGGGCGAATCCCGAATGCCTCCGACCAATCCTGGACCCTAACGCACAGCGCAATAAGTACCTTGTCTTATACATTGAATTAGTCCAACGAGATGTAATACAGAGTTGCAATTGGCAGAATAAGTTACGTTAGAATCTAACTTCTGACAAACGCTCAGCTTTGCGAGCACTTAACTCGAGGGACAATATTACCATCAAACCAGCTGATAAAGGAAGAGCTATAGACATTTAGAATAAACAAGATTAATTGGATAAGATATTCAGACAACTTAACGACGATTATTTTTATGCAGAGCTACAGGTAGATCCCTCTGAAGCTACATCAAATTATTGTAAGAAACTCTTACATACCTTCTCAAAAACGAAGAAAGTTCGTCAAAAAGGTACAAACAATGAAACCCACCTATCCACCACGCTGCCCAAAATTCATAAACCAAGAAATCCAGGTTGACCAATTGTGTCGGGAGTAAACACAGTTACTGAACGAATTGCAAATTTTGGTGGCTTTCTGATAATGAAGCTCCCACCCAAAGTTCCTTCTCTCATAAAGGACACAAATCGCTTCCTCCGCGAGGTATCATGACTAATTATTCCGACGAATGTTTTCTCGGTCACCATGGAAGTGACTTCGCTATACACAAACATTCCTCACCAGGACGGTATCGATGCTGTAGTCAGTGCGTATAAGAAAAGTATACCAAAAAATGGTGTGAACGATCACGTCCTTGCAACACTACTAAGTGTAGGTCTAGAACATAACAACTTCGAGTTTGACGGGAAGTACTCTATTCAGATAGAGGGCACAGCAATGGGCACAAAGATGGCCCAAAATTATGCCAATATTGTTATGGCCGATCTAGAGTACCGCTTTCTCTCTAACCGTGAATTAAAGCCACTGAGTTATAAATGAGACATTGATGATATCTTTATAATTTGGCCGCACAGAGAGGAAGACATTTTAAAAATGTACTAGTGATTTTAACGCCATTCATCCTAAATAAAATTCTCGCAATTCTACTCTAAAGCTAACATAGATTTTTGGAAGTAACAATGAAAATTCATGGAAATAGGTTCTAAGCGAAACTCTACGGAAAGCCTACAGATTGCCAACAGTATCTTCACTTTCACAGTTCCCACCCTATGCATTGTGAAACCAGCATTTCGATCCCCCAGTTTCATAGGTTCAGAAGAATTTGTTCCAACTTAACTGATTTCGATCGTAACGCAGAAAATCTAAACGCAGTGCTCACCGAACAAAAATATTCCCTTGCAATTGTTGCCAAGGCTATCGAAAATAACCAATCACCTTATGGATCTCAACCTATTATTCAGAATCTATACAGTGTACATAAGAATCAACAAAACAACCTTGTAGTTACTTATTTGGCCAGCCTCCCGAATTTTAAAAAAATATTCTTAGAAAACACTTTAGGATTCAACAGCAGATCGATAAACTTAATACCTTGTTTCCTGACCCACCACGTATAGTCTTCTGACGAGGCGGGAACCTCAAGGACAACTTGGAACAATCTTATAGTTAAGCATCAGAAACTTTTGGTTGCCGGCCTTGCGGAAAGTCGCAATGCAAGGTTTGCGTCCACATGATTCGCACCAACCAAATTAAGAGCACCAAATCAGATTTCTCTTTCAAAATTAATGCAACTCTGAACTGCGATACGGCAAACGTCATTTACTTGTTACGATGCAACCTGTGTGATGTCGACTACAAAGGCCAAACCGGTACCCCTTTCAGTCTACTGTTTAGCAATCACAAATCACACGTTCACTCCCAACGACGCCTCCCACTTTCAAAACACTTGAACCTACCAAACAACTATTTTGATGCAATAACAGTCATGTTTCCTCAATCTGGATTCAGTTTCTATCGCGAAAGGGAAGTAGGAGAGGCGTATTTTATTTTCAAATGCAAATCACTTACCTATGGTATTAATGAAAGTCCAGGCACACTTACTTGGCTAGAACAATCACCAGAAAGCCGTTAGCGATTTACATTATTTTATATTTTTATTCTTTTTTTATTTTTTATTTATGATTATTTTGTTCTTAGTGCTTTTGTGATAGAAGTGAAAACGCGCCAAGGACAGATTTTCTGCAATGACAGCAAGACCATCGGAGACGACGGAGAAGAGCGGTCCCCACTCGATACGTTCGGCTCATTATATTACTTTACTATGCCTGTTAGCGGATCATTTTCTTCTCCACTATATATATACTAATTTTGTAGCTGCTACACATTTTTAAATAAAGGCGGAAAGGTGTTCTGAATGCCGTTTTCGCAGCAGGTTTGCATGTTTCGGTGGACCTCAGACTGCAATTTATTAAACTGATTCATTAAAATTTGTTCATTACCTTTTTAGACATCCCGGGACAAGGGCTGGTTAAGTGAATTCAACAAATGGCAAAAGGCTTGGCATACAACCGTCTCAAAGCTTGCAATATAAGCATAAATATCCTAGCTATAGTAATTAAAAAGTTAAATACAGGAATTTCACCTAATTAGACTGAAAATAGGAATGGTTTTATCCCCATCTAACGTCCGCCGATCCACATAAACACGCAGTAAAAACAACATAGATCTTTTCCACCCTTTATGGTTTACCAGCGCTCCAGAAACAAAAGGGACATGCTTGTGCACTCTCGCAACGAACGCCCCTTTTTCTCGGGGTGTAGACAGTGTGGAAAGTCTCATTGTGGTGTGTCCGCACATGTTCCCACAAGGGACACCACCTTTAGCAATAAATCTATCTTTAACATTAAAAATGTCGGTGATGTCTCATGCTGTACTACGAATTTCGTGTACCTACCAGCGCTCCAGAAACAAAAGGGACATGCTTGTGCACTCTCGCAACGAACGCCCCTTTTTCTCGGGGTGTAGACAGTGTGGAAAGTCTCATTGTGGTGTGTCCGCACATGTTCCCACAAGGGACACCACCTTTAGCAATAAATCTATCTTTAACATTAAAAATGTCGGTGATGTCTCATGCTGTACTACGAATTTCGTGTACCTTTTGAAGTGTCAGGTTTGCCGGGTGCAGTATGTGGGGCAAACAAAAAACAACCTTTAGTATTAGATTCATCATTCACATATACCATTCAAATAACCGAAAACACCTACCGCTTTCAAAACATTTTTCATTGCCACAGCACCCCTTTAAGAAACTCTTAGCAACACAGTTACAATCCGGCTTCAAATCCGATTTAGAATGTGCACTTGAAGAAGCTCACGCCATCTACAAATTTGACGGGTTAAAATGAGGCAAAAACAAAAGTAATGAAAAAACCAAGTTGTGTACAGCTTCCGTAGGAGACTGATGACGGGTGGCAGGGTTTTATTTTAGCGCCAATACCGCGCGACATTTTGCCCAGGACCACACACTGTGTTCCGCCGGCGGGTCGGAGTTTTATTTGGCGTTGGCTAGGTTCTCACTATTCCTCATTATATATATATATATATATATATATATATATATATATATATATATATATGTATATAATATATGCAGGATGTTTCACGAAAGGTGGACAAATTTGATATTGCGAAAACTACGCGTCGCAACAAAAAAAGACTTGTGCCGTGCTGGTCCTGGGCCAGGGGCCTATTTAGGAAAATTATTAAAGTCCGGGATAATTAGGTTGTTTATTATCCCAGACTGGCTGGTTGTACTTTCTATCCACGGGGCGCGGTGCCATCGGGGCCGAGATGCGCTCCGATAGCAAACCGAAACTTAAAAACCCGTTGAATTTGTACGGTCTTTCAGAAAGCCATAAAATGCTTCGCGTGCCTACTATAGTTCTGCAATTTGTTGATTTAGTGCTTTTGATGATGCTGAGCGATTTTTTAATTGAAACCATGTCCTTAATCACAATATTAAAAAAGTAAATTACGCAAAATTTAATTAACATTATAATTATTCCGGAGTTTAATCATTTTCCTAATAGGCCCCTGTCCCAGGACCAAAACGACACAAGTCTTTTTATTTGTTGCGACGCGTTGTTTTTGCAATATCGAAATTGTCCACCTTTCGTGAAACACCTTGTATATATATATATATATATATATATATCTTGTTAGAAAAGAAGACAACGCGGCGCCGGTGGCGCACTAAGGATTCGGCCCCTGATCGCCCGCGCGATACGATTCGGACTGATTTCGCCTGCCTGCGCTGTGCACTAACCATCATCTACAATTCCACAATCATCTCCTTAAACCTGCACATCACCGCCTCACAATACATATATACATATATAAACCTGGATAAAAAGAAGGCACTCACGAGTAACAAATATCAGAAAGTGGGATTGCCCTTAAAAGCTACGTCAGGAGCGACGGGATTAGGGGTGCGAGTTGAAATTTTTCGGGCCTGGCAGGTCCTTCTGTCAATCGCAAGGCTGATCACTACCTCGTTCTTTTCTTTTTAGCGCTTTTAACTGGTGGTCCCTTATTTAATTGAATTGAATGTTGAATTTGGAACGGGCTATTCAATAACAGATCACTGGTTAAAACTGCTTAAAAGAAGAAAACGAGGAAATGATCATTTTTGTGATTGACCGAAAAAGGACCTGCCAGGCACGAAACGTTTCAACTCCCATCACCTCATCCCTTCGCTCCTGGCGCAGCTTTTAAGGGCAATCCCAATTTTCGGTATGCAGTATATATATACAGGGTGTTTCAGAGAACTCAGGCCAAATCGCTCCTGCGAAAACTACTCATCGCAACGAAAAAGGGCTTTTGTCGGTTTGGTCCTAGGCCAGAGGCCCATTTAGGAAAATTATTAAAGTCCGGGATAATTAAGTTCTTAATTAGTTTTGCGTAATTAACGTTTTTAATATTGTGTTTATGAGCTTTTTTTTTTTAATTATAAAATCGCTCAGCATCATTGAAAAACCCTAAATCAACAAATTGCAGGACGATAGATGGCACGCGAAGCATTTTACAGCTTTCTAAAAACCGCGCAAATTTGACGGGTTTTTAAGTTTCGCTTTGCTAATCGGAGCGCATCTCGGCCCCAGCGGCACCGCGCCCCATGGAGAGAAAGTGCAACCAGCCTCTGCTGCGTCGCGCGATGACGGCGCAGCAGAGGCTGGTTGCACTATCTCTCCACGGGGCGCGGTGCCGCCGGGGCCGAGATGCGCTGCGATAGCAAGCCGAAACTTAAAAACCCGTCGAATTTGTGCGGTTTTTCAGAAAGCCGTAAAATGCTTCGCGTTCCTTCTATCGTTCTGCAATTTGTTGATTTAAGGTTTTTCGATGATGCTAAGCAATTTTCTAACTTAAAGCATGCCCTTAACACAATAATAAAAAAATTTAATTACGGAAAAATAATCAAGAACCTAATTATCCCAGACTTTCATAATTTTACTAGGAGGGCCCGTGGCCCAGGACCAAAACGGCACAAGCCTTTTTTTGTTGCGACGCGTAGTTTTCGCAATATCGAATGTGTCTACCTTCCGTGAAACACCCCATATATATATATATATATATATATATAATCATTAATTAGCGCAGGCAGGGATATTGTCACTCCCTGCGGAGACGCAGCGTATGGTCTTCGGGGACCTAGGGTGTAGGAACGTCAGATGGGGTACGGCCAGTTTCGGAGAACCGGTCTTGATCTGCGGCAGGCGACCGCCTCAAATGTGGACTTACGGTTCCTAGCGTCCCCAACAGGGATCGTGGTCGTCCTCAAAAGTACTGTTGGCTACTAAGCCAGGTTTGCCTGTTGTTCTTTTGTTGTACCCCACTGCGTTTTTCTCTTTCGCTTACTGCTGGATGTTCCTTGTTTCTCCGCACTTTTAGTTAAAAATTGACGACCAGTTCGCGCTTTAGACTTTTCCCCCCTACCTCCTTTCCCCCTTCTGCCCCGTCTACTGTTGCCTGTTTCCTCCTCCCGCAGGGCGAGGAGGATCGTCTGCCTTGCAGAATCTCGTGTCTGCTCGTTGGCCTTTAAGCTCACTAAAAGGGCATACCTTCGAGACATCCCTTTTTTACATTTAATTTAACTTTTCGAGTTCGCCTGTGCTTGGGTTGCTTGTACGTCTATATATTATATATATATACATGCAGATAGATAGACAGAGAGGCAGATAGACGGCGGGCGGGCGGGCGGGCGGGCGGGAAGGTGGGCAGTCCGGCGGTCAGAGGGGTGGGCGTGCGGGCAGGCGGGCGCAGTAAGTAGGTGCGTGCATGGCGGCGTGTCTGGCAAAGTAGAGAAATAATACTTCTCACGCGAGTCCCCCTCTAGCATAGCACCGTGTGAGTCGACTTACTTAAGAAAATTGAAAGAGCCGATATGATGTATGTGTTTCGCGTTTTACATCCTTCTGCGTATTATTCTCAGCTTCGAAATCTCCAGGGGACACGGCCCAAGCGACAGAAGACCAACAGACGGAAGGCCCGCTATCGGTGGCGCCTGCCAGTCGTGAAACACCAGACTACACTATACCAGAGACACCAGACTTTGACGGTACTTCTTTTCAAGATGTATTTCTTTAGACATAGAGATGAAGATCTAGAACGTTATCCAATATTCGAGGAAAAGTATTTTTTGAGTGGCGTTGGTAGAATAACGTTTTTTCGGTAATCCGATTCTTCACTCAAAAAACCAAAATTGACAATATAGAATGTAATAAAAATCGCCACTTTTTCTTAAGAGCGGTCCAAACCGATCCGTAAAATTAGCAAAAACGGGTCCCGGAGAAATCCGGGAGAGAGGAGTGACATTAACGTTCACGCGAACCTGAAGTTTTGCAACTAGCGCTTTGCGGTTCCAAAGTTGAAAATATTAACGTTCTCCGGCCCACACCGTAGAGCCCCTCGGCTAATCAGGAGAGAGCGGTCCACCATCATCGCCCCTCCTCGTAAACCATGAGTGGAGTGTGTGTGTGTGTGTGTGGGGGGGGGGGGGGGGTGCGCTTGTTGCTTCTTGGGTACCCTACAAAAGGGCAAAGAAAGGCTTAACGAGCCATAGCTTTTTTTTTATTCTCCCCCTCGAAGCCAATAACAAATCCCACAAAGAGTGCCTTTTCTCCTTCTTTAGCCTCCTTTGTTCTTTTTGCTGGGTTCCGGAGACGCGATTAGCAAACACTCCAGCCTCCTCTCTTTCTCCACCTCTTCCTCGAGGTGCTCTTCGGCGATGTTCGGCTCTCTTCGGGGCCGTAAAAAGTACTATATATTCAACTTTGGAGCCGCAAATAGGGACCCGCAAAACGTCACGTTCACGTTACTGTTGACATCCCTCCTTTCCCTCCGGATTTATCCGAGACTTGTTTTCCTGCTTAGTGTAGACCGGCCTTTACTCTAGTGGCAAAGAAAGTGGTAACACGAAATGTATTGCAGTGTCGAGTTAGGTGCCGTCGTAGCGCCTCCGTTTTTGGCGTCGCAACAAACCCGGCACCTTGAATCTGGCAACGAGGCGTACCGGAACGATGCTGACAAAAGAGTTGTACCACGTTGTAGACTCCTCATAAACGGGCGTGTTCTTAACGCCCACCGAAGTGGGGTAAAAAAGAGTGCGGACTCTTGGTATGGACCCTGAAAGCTCACAGCTGTCTCGTTGCGTGTGCTAGGAGTAGAACGCCTCCTTGGTGTCACTCTGTCTTTGATCACGTGATGTGACCCACTAGAAGACCTCGTATGTAGAGTCCCGGAGGATACGAAAAATCCTAGGTGACCACGTGGTATGTACCGCCTACAGTGCTAGCTATCAGAAATCTATATCACCATTTATTAAGGTTTCAGCGGCTGTAAAGGTTTTGTCGTCCCTCCCCGTTGAACCGTCTGTCCCTGAGAAAATTTTGCGTCAGCGCCAATTCTAGCGAATTTCTTTGACTTAAAACGAGATCAACTACCTGTAGGAACCACCAGGTTATGGTGGGCCACCGT
The DNA here is from genome assembly GCA_013358835.2 of Ixodes persulcatus. Lineage (NCBI taxonomy): Eukaryota > Metazoa > Arthropoda > Arachnida > Ixodida > Ixodidae > Ixodes > Ixodes persulcatus. Next base: position 66,016 of record JABSTQ010001135.1, on the reverse strand, counting down.
AACTGGGTAAGAAAGTTCAACAATCAGTTTCCGAGTGTTTGATAATAAGCTCGCGGAATAGAGATAATAAGCTGTTTTAGAGCGCAGCTCTTAGGCGCCCGCTTCCGGCTTGAGGGGCGTCGCCGTCGGCGTCAGCGTCGGCGTAACCGCGTGTTGCATTATTCGACGTTTCTCATGATGACGTCACGAGGGTCACAAATGACGTCACTCGTGAAGTCACCGCGCGTTGAAACATGGGTCAATTTCTCCGCTAAATTTAGCTGAAAAAAAAATCCCTCTAAATTTAGCAGAAAAAAAAATTCCCGCTAAATATAGCGGAAACAATTCCCTGCTAAACTTAGCGGAACACCCCCCCCCCCTAAAATTAGCGGCGAAAATTCCCCGTTAAATTTAGCTAGAAATTTAGCGAAAACTTTCCTCTCAGTAGTAGGGGAGCAGGAGGGGAGGAGTGTCATACCCTCCTCTCCGTGCCTTCCCCTTCTCCACCTCAAGAGCTGCGCTCTAATTGGGTGTTACAGGGGATTGTAATCGTCTTTCATTTTTTATTCTATTTCACCTAGCAGCCAAGTTTGATTTAAAAGCTGTGTCGGTGTAGGTGTTGACTCACCAATCTTTTGGCGACCAAGTAAGGAGAAACGATAAAAATCTAACAGCGGAGAAAATGCTGATTGCGCACACACTAGTCTTAATGGGAGTTCCGCATTATCTCGTTGAATAGCACAGGAGGCTTTCAAAGCCACGCCCTCGCCTGGGATCTTTTCCCATCCTCCTCAACTGTACCCGAATAAGACCTATGGCTGGCAGTCGCGTTTTGTTTCCGTGTTTCGGGAAGGCTATATCCAAAACAGTTTTGTGCCAGCCATGTAACACGTTCTGTGTAAGAACAAAATATGCCGAAATCGCGGTTGTCGCTACTCACAGTGGCGTACGGCACTGATCGTAGCGACAACAGCGATTTAGGGATCATTTTTGTGGCATACAAAGCAAAAATCTCCAAACACAGCTACACTCTCAAGAAAAAAGGGTGTAAAAGGGTGTATCGTTACTCCTGTTGTCCCATATAATACACCCCAAAACTTAAATTTAACGTACAGCGCCCTACAGTCGAACAGACGGCCCAAAATTTTACAAGGGGCTTGATAGCCAACTTATTAAAATAGCTAATGTACGTTTTACTGACTACAAAAAAAAAATGATCGGGGTTTTCTTGGCCCTACTGTAAAAACTCGGTGTTTTCTTTATGTGGTCTTTGATACGAACTTTAGCTATTTAGGAAGTTATATCGCACCGTTATCAAGCCCTTCGTAAAGTTTGGGGCCGTCTGTTTGACTATAGGGCTCTGTACATCGAAATGAAGTTTGGGGGTGTATTATATGGGCAAAGGGTGTAACGATACACCCTTTTACACCATTTTTTCTTGAGAGTGTACGTGACTGGTGCGCGATTGAAAAATTCCGCCTTGTCCTGGTATCGAACCAGAGACATTTCCATTTCCAGTGAACCGCTCTACCAACTGAGCTAACCAGACGCTAGACGTCAGTAGAGCAAAAAGGTTTCATCAGCTGCAACAAGTTTAACACCAACAAGGGTAAACGGTCTGTATATTAAGGTTACGATGCGAATGCAATTAATGCAAAAGGTGCAAGCGAGCTAGGAAAGAATTACGATATTTACCCCTCGAGAATGCGAACAAGGGTGACAATGGTCAGATAAAAATTTTCAATGCACAATTAGGTCATTGGTGTGCGAAAGAAAAAAGTTTAGATTTTTGTTTTCATTTATTCTTCTTGTTCCTCTTTCTCTGAATTATTATCGTCGTTCTTGTCTAGCTCGCTCGCACCATAATCATGATAAAGACTCTACGGTACATTGGTTCGGCGAGTGCCCTCCTTCTACCAAGCTTTCAGCTAATGAAAAGAGAGAAAAATATTAGTAGAAAAACAGCGCCTAGTGATATTAATTATACATTTTCTCGACTGTTACCATCTAATTTTGTGTCTATTTCGTCGGTCTCGAAGTGGACTTCGAAGGACATTACACCGCTGCTTAGGCCCATTTTGATTTAAGCACTACAGTTGTCACGACACTATCGCTCTATATACTCGTGTATTTGACGTGCATGAAGTCTCGAGAGAACTGTGTCAGTGCGCATGTCATCGTGACGCGAGAGCCGACTGCGCTTCGATCTGGCTGACCGCGTTCGCTCTGCTAAAGTGTGAGCGTGAGCGTGAGACTTTCGAGCAGCGATAGCTTGCAGATGATGCAGTATGCTGCTTTGTCGTTGAAAATTCTTTGCCCTGCGAACGCCTGCGAAAACGTTCTAGTGCTTCACGTGCCCTACATCGTTGCGCCTGTCAGCTTCCGCCAGCGCAGCATCGCAACCCTTCTTGCGCCTGTTGGCAGTCTGGGAGCGCCGGCGCTTCATCGCGGCGATCTGAATGCGAGCATTTTATAAACCTACGCGAACATAAGCCCCATCGAACATGAACCCCGCGGCGATGAACCGCCGGCGCCCTCGGACGGAAGGTTTCGATGTTGCGCGAATGGTTGTTGAAAAACCCTGCCGTAGGGCACGCCGGGCGCTGGAACGTTTGATGTAAAAACAAAATTCGCGACGCAAAAATAGAGTTTTGCATCTTTAGTAAGCCAACAAGGCTCGAGAGTCCCAAGCTCAGATTTCAGCATAGCGAAAGCATTTGTCTAGATCGAGGCGCAGTCGGCTCTCGAGTTGCGATTGTTACGTCGTTGCGCTGCGTACACAGATGACATGGGCACTGGAATTCGAAATAGCCCTCTCAAGATTTCATTTGAGACCAATAGATGATTTTATAGCGCAATAGATTAGATTCTCGTGACAAAAGTAAAACTATCCTCGGTAAGAAGCGACATAATGTTCGTTGACGCCAGCCTCGGGAACGACGAAATATTTCCAAAAACATTAAATATAAAGAAATACAGTACGCAGAAAGAAATACATATTAACCGATTTGAACAGCCGGTTCATTGGTTGTTGAAACTCACAAACGATTCCTGACAACTGATTCATCGTTTATCAGTTATTATGAGCCTGTTCTTCTACTGTGCGGTCTTTCTAAAGACTTTGAGAATGTTATTCACAAACATATATTAGCTTATAACTTTCATCCAAAAACTAACGGCTTCGCAGTACGGGTTTATTACTGGACGGTCAGTTCAAACTTACTCGTGCTTCCTTGTACACTTCGCTGCCCCAATTGTTACGAACAGGTGACAGGTAGGTGCTATTTATTTTAATAGGTCTAAAGCATTCGATAATGTTGATCCTGATCATTTGCTCTACCAATTATAGTTATACGGCTGTTGTCCTTATCTACCTCTCTGGTTTCAAAGCGATTTTTCATGACGTACGAATCCTGTTCCAAACTCCAGTGTCCATTCTAAACTATTTTGCTCAATTTGGGGTGCCCTCAGGGGTCTATTCTAGGGCCTCTTCAGTTTTTGAGATTTGTAAACGATATAGCCTCACGTGCCTGTGGCGTGAGCCTCTTTTGAACTTCCCGCTTCCTACAAGGGAGGCACGCACGCGCGTGCCGTGGGGCCCGTGGCTTGTGCAGGGCCACGAGGGAATAAACGTTATTTTTGGTTTGCCGTGACACGGAGTCAGTCGCATTTCTTTCGGGTGCCACCGAGCACCGATACATGGTGTCAGAAGTGGGATCCCGCCGCCTCTGAAGCTTCGGGCGTCGCCTTGTGGTTGCGGGCCACACCGAGTCATGGATCGGGCAAACATCGCCACCGGGCTCGCCCTCATGCCGCCTGAACCCTTCCAGTTTGGGAACGCTTCGGAGTGGCCGGCGTGGATCGCCGAGTTCGACAATTTCCGTCACGCAACCGGACTGGTCGCACAGAATGAGGAAACCCAGGTACGAACGCTTCTCTACGTCATGGGTCGCCAGGCTAGGCAAATTTTCAACACCTTCGGGTTATCTGAAGCCGACGCCAAGAAGTATGACACCGTGAAAGCGAGATTCGACGGTCACTTCATTCAAGTCAGGAACGTAGTATACGAGTCTGCATGTTTTAACAGACGGGAGCAAGGGCGCTCGGAAACAGTGGACCAATACGTAACCGTGCTCTACAACATGGCGGACCGATACGACTACAGAAGCCTGCGTGACCGCCTGATTCGTGACCACTTCGTTCTTGGGCTGCGAGACAAGTCGCTCTCGAAAGCTCTTCAGTTAGACGCTGCGCTCACTCTAACTTCCGCGCTTGCCAAGGCTCGACAGAAAGAGTGTGTTCACAAGCAGCAGCAGTTGTTGAGAGAGACTGAAGCGCAAGCGCCTGTCAAGAATGAAGACGCCGACTTGGGCGCAGTTTCGAAAGGCTCGTCATTTAAGCCTCGCAGCGCTCCATCTTCTTCTAATGCGAAGTGAACCTCACAAGCAAAACAACCAAGCTCCACGTGCGGTTATTGCGGAGGATTGCGTCACGCTCGTTCTGAGTGCCCTGCGCGAGCCCAGAAGTGCGCTCGGTGCAAGATCAAGGGTCATTACGCACGTGTCTGCAAGAAGATGCCTGGAGGAACCAAAGGCATTTCCTCAGTGGAACAGAATCCAACACCGACGGTTTTTCTCGGCGCCGTCGACGAATTCGGTAGACGTCCAGACGCCAAGTTCGCGACAATAACCGTGAACAACGTTTCACTGACTGCAAAGATCGACACCGGTGCAGAGGTCTCTGCGGTCCCAGATACATTTTCGGGAATACCGTCTTCTGGCCTGTGCTCAGCAGAAGAGGTCCTTTCGGGGCCCAGTGGACATGCCCTGAAGGTGTTGGGGAAGTTTGACGCTGTCATGAGGTGGAAGGACAAGTCCACAAGGCAAGAGGTTTACGTCGTACAACAACTTTGCACTGCCCTTCTTGGATTGCCTGCCATACAAAACTTAGGACTCGTCAAGTTTCTCTGCAGCACCGAACGCCTTGAGAATCGCTTTGCTCCACTCTTCAGCGGCCTTGGGACACTTCCAGGAGAGTACACCATCCGACTAGACCCAGCGGCGGTGCCTTACTCGCTGAGCGTCGCACGTCGCGTGCCCATCCCTCTGAGAGATGCGGTCGTTCGAGAACTCAGAAATATGGTGGATCTGGGTGTCATTCGCCCAGTTGAAGGTCCCACCGACTGGTGTGCTGGGATTGTTCCAGTCCTGAAGCCTTCCGGAGAAGTAAGGATCTGCATCGACTTCACCCACCTCAACACCTCCGTCCGACGAGAGCGTTATGTCCTTCCAACTGTGGAGGAAACGCTTGGCCAGCTGGGGGCGGCGGCAGTGTTTTCGAAGTTGGATGCCGATTCCGGGTTCCATCAAATCCGTCTCTCTCCCTCGTGCCAAGAGCTGACCACATTCATCACCCCAATTGGCCGTTTTTGCTTCACACGACTACCTTTTGGGATGACATCAGCTCCGGAATATTTCCAAAAACGCATGTCGGGGATCTTGAGCGGACTGCCCGGGGTTCTCAACCTCATGGATGATGTTCTTGTCTTCGGCAAGGACCAAGCTGAGCATGATGCAAATCTGCACAAGACTCTCAAGTGCCTAGAGCAAACTGGAGTCACCCTCAACAAAGCCAAGTGTGTCTTCAGCACAAGGAAAGTTATTTTCCTTGGATGTATTATATCCCGCCACGGTATTCGACCGGATCCAGCGAAGGTCAAGGCAATCAAAGATCTTCCCGCTCCAGAGGATCCTGCCGGTGTCCGTCGGATCCTTGGAAGGGCGAACCACCTGGCAAGGTTTCTTCCGAACTTGGCACAAATTACGGCGCCGCTCAGAGACCTGCTTCGAAAAACGTCGGAGTGGACCTGGGGTCCCCCACAAGCAGCCGCTCTGCAAGGCGTCAAGGATCTCCTGTGTTATGATCGTTGCATGGCTCACTACAATCCGTCGTATCCCACAATACTCTCGGCGGATGCGTCTTCACACGGGTTAGGAGCAGTCTTACTTCAGGTCCAGCCGGATGGGAGGGAAAGAGCTGTGGCCTTCGCATCACGGTCCCTTACCCTGACCGAAGCCCTATACGCTCAGGTGGAAAAAGAAGCATTGGCTTCGACCTGGGGAGCAGAGCGGTTTTAAGACTTTTTGCGGGGCCTAACAGCAACATTCCAGATCGGCGCTGGATGTACTCCCTCCTCGTATCCAGCGCTTCCGCATGCGTCTGATGCGGTTCAGCTACAGAATGCAGTATGTTCCTGGCAAGAGCATCGCGACGGCTGATACTCTCTCAAGGGCTCCGGTGAGTGAGGAAGAGCGTGCGGAGACAGTGACCTGCAAAGAGGTTCAGTCTTTCACTGTTGGAGCAGTGATGGGGCTCCGAAGCAGCACTCTGCATCCAGTCAAAGAAGCCCAAGAGAAAGACAAAGTTTGCCAGATGCTTCGGGAGTACTGCATGAACGGATGGCCATTAAAGTCAAGACTTCCTCTCGACGTGTCGCCTTTTTGGCAGTACAGAGGAAGCCTGTCCCACTGCGAAGGCTTTCTGCTCTACGGAACTCGCCTCATTATTCCTGGTTCCCTAAGGAAGGAGATACTGAAACGACTCCATGAGGGACATCAGGAAATTGGACGGTGCAGGCAGCGCGCGAAAGAAGCTGTCTGGTGGCCAGGCCTGTCGTCCGAGCTGAGAAGAGTTGTCAATGATTGCGTTGTGTGCGCGAAGGTTCGTCAACAAAACGCCAAGCCTCTCATGCCAACGGTGACGCCATCTCTGCCATGGCAAATGGTTGGGCTGGACTTGTTTCATTTACGAGGCAAGGAGTATTTGCTCTGCGTTGACTACAGGTCTTGCTTTCCCGAGATCGCCTATCTATCTTCAACGAAAGCTGAGGCTGTCATCGAACGTCTGAAGAGCATATTCGCCCGCCATGGGATACCTGCAACGGTAGTAAGCGACAATAGACCACAGCTCTCCTGTGATGATTTCGCAGAGTTTGCCCGGAACTACGGTTTCCAGCACACTACCAGCAGCCCTCGTCATCCTCAGGCGAACGGAGAGGCCGAACGCACGGTGCAAACTATGAAGAGTCGGCTTGAGAAAGCAGAGGTCCCGTATTTGGCTCTACTTGCGTACCGGGATACCCCAGGTTCGACAGGGCGGAGTCCAGCCAAACTCCTCATGGGGCGACCTCTGCGGACACGGATCCCGGTGTACCCAGCTCTTCTGACTCCCGGCCAAGTTAACAACAACGTCGCAACTAGACGCGACCGTCAAGTGAAAGAGCGCCAACGGGCACACTTCGACCGCCGACATGCAGCTCGACGGCTACCCAAACTGAGTACCGGATCGACTGTGTGGGTGAAGGACCTCAAGTGCCCAGGGAAGGTCCTCCGTCAAGCGGACACGCCCAGGTCGTACTGGGTCAGAACCACAAGAGGGGACGTCCGTCGCAACCGAAGAGCCCTCAACAGAATTCCGGCTCATTCTGGTCAACGCGACGAGCTGCTATTGTGGCCAGCCAACACGACCGCTCCTGACGGGTCTGCCCTACCCGGGGAGGACGTCACGGAGCACCCGCCTACACTGCAGCAGACTTCGCAGTCGCAGTCATCAACGCAGGACTGCAGAGTCCCCGTGGCAGTAACAAGGGCTGGAAGAAAAGTGTTTGCCCCCCAGCGGTTTGGTGAATAACTACAGACTACTCGAAACTCTTGTTTATCCCGAGAGGGAGATGTGGCGTGAGCCTCTTTTGAACTTCCCGTTTCCTACAAGCGAGGCACGCACGCGCGTGCCGTGGGGCCCGTGGCTTGTGCAGGGCCACGAGGGAATAGCGAGGACATCAATGGTTTGCCGTTACACGGAGTCAGTCGCATTTCTTTCGGGTGCCACCGAGCACCGATACAGTGTCTATGAAGCTGAGTTCTTACTCTTTGCGGATGATATTAAGATTTTACGCGCTTGGCTACTTCTCTTGTTTGCCATGCGCTTGAGCACGGCATGAATAACATACTGCAATGATAATTGGCGAATAATTTGATCCTAAATCCTCGCAAAACTAAGGTTCTCCCTTTGAGCAGACGACAAGCTGTATTGCATTTTACTTACTCCCTGGGAGGAAGTCCAACCGAACGCGTAACTATAATTAAAACACTCTGTGCGCGCCTTGATAGCGCGTTGTCATTCAATGCTCATGCTTCATTTATTGTTGGCCGTGCGATGAAGGCTCTTGGTATTATATCTCGTATAACTAAAAAGTTCATACAGTCTATTTGTATGATTCGTTCATTTTGTGATTTAGTTCAATAGCGGCTTGAATTTGTCTCAGTGGTTTGGAATTGTTTAACACGTACACAAACTTTAAGCATTCAATCGGTGCAAAAAAAAGAATATCACGTGTTGTACATGACAGAAACGTTCAGCGTCGCTTTTATTATGATTACGCATTTGTTCGTAATGGTGTTTTGCTTAGATCCTTGTCAAATAGGGGATTCAAGCCTAATTGGATATTTTTGCACAGGGAGGTATATTGTTGCGTTGATGCTAACCCACTACTTAATTCATTCGATTTTCACGTTCCTTGTTGTGTCAGCAGAAACTTTGCTCTTTTTTAAGTTCAATTCATGTCTAAACCCTCCCGATGCCCCGTAAGCAAATTTCATATATTAGAATCGCATCCTCTTGCCTGGACGTTTTCACGGATCCCTCAGTTTTTCGCCGGGACTTGTAAAGTCTAGTACAACAACCTGTGGGAAGTGTGCCCAGTATTTTTAGTCATGTTAGTTTCTACGTTTGATGCTATTAGTGGGTGGTGTTTCTTCTTTTTATCGTCTTGTGTCCGCCATTGTAAACACCCGCGTAGTTGGTTGTGGGCACATAGTGGATACAATATTATTATTATTAATATTGATATTAATATAATTCGGTAACTAACATTGCAGGGCCACGGACAATGTAGAAGACGTTATGGCTACGAAATGCATTAAACAATAAAAATGCACTGGAAGAGACAGAGATAAATATAGCTAAAAATCGGAAGACTGAGTGACGTCAACGCCGAGGTGCAGCAATGCGAAAGGAGAGAAGCCGGCAAAACTGCAATACTCCTATAGTCAGCTAAGGACGCTTTTGTGATCACTGATCTATAGCACCGGCGACGTACGCCCCATCAAGCTAGATAACGAAAATGCTCGTCCCGAGCAAGCGCGAGAATGACTACCTTTCACTTTCCTACTTCTGTTGTGTTAAGATAAGGTCGCGGGCCTATAGTGTAAGCTACATAAAAAAAAAAGAAATATTTGAGCCGGCTAAAAAAGTCGGATGGTCACGAGTCTATAGCTCGAGAGACACATCTCAAGAAATTAGTGCCATCGTTTTCTTGCGTTTATCCCTTAGTGAATTACGGCAGCGCTCCCATAGAAGCCCATGTATTTGATATAAAAATACGATCATAACACGGAAACGTTCCCAGGCAGCACACGGTGTTGGGCCAATATTAGAAGAGCATTTTCAAAAAAGGTCCAATGATGGTCCACTTTAGCCAATCTGCTCCCCATATTGTTTTTGCCATCGTATAGAATCTTCACTGATGTCCCAGCTTTTCCAATGACCAACCAAATTCGAAGCATATTGGCCTTAAATGGGCAATCTTGGCCTGTCAGTTTCATCGGCTTGCAAATATTAGATAAACACTGGAAAAACATGGACAATATTGTCCTATCAGTTTCATTGGCTTCCGAATATGAGATGAACACTGACATAAAATGGGCAATCTTGGCCTTACAGTTTCATTGGCATGCGAATATTAGATGCACACTGGAATAAAATGGTCAACATTGGCCTCTCCATGCCATTGGCATACCAATATTTGATGGAGACTGGCATAAAATGGTCACTGTTGGCTTATCTGTACCATTGGCTTGAGAAAGTTTAATAAACACGAGCTTATAATGGTCAATCTTGGCCTGTTAGTACCATTGGCTCATCGACATTGCAAGAACACAGCGGCATATAATGGTCAATATTAGTCTTATAACACCATTGGCCTAATATTGGAAGCATGTTGGAATAAGCTGGTTTAGGTGTGTTCGTTTTGCCTAGACAAGTTGAAGTTGCTCGAGCGCTTGTCAACTTTAATTTTGTCAACGCATGATTGAGGTGTTTTTCTGCAAAGTAAAACAGAAAGTAACAAAATACAGAAGTTACAGGTGATGCTTTGCTCCTTCATTGTGCATATTGAGGCGTCACCAGCGATATGGGTTCATCGGGACCACCAGCTGGGGCCGCCGATCTCCGCGTCTATGCCTCACCGTTCCGTTGCGGCCGAATGCGAGGGTCCTTTCGCTCTAGAATATTATGTTCTAGAGCGAACACGTGTAGAAAAGCTTCGTATCCCAAGTACGGGTTTGTAAACTGCACTTCGTGTCAGGTGAAGAACCTCTTTGCGATTGACTAGGACAGGACAATATTCTTAAACGTTGTTATACAAAGGCGGCTCTATAATTATACGGCACTACTGCTGCCGCGATAAGACGCCGAACACATTCAACATGGCGCCAAGGCACTGATGGCAGACGACAATGTTGTTTTTGATTTAGAGTCTAGCCAGAAGTGTCGTAAGGTGCAAAAAGCATCTACTTAAAACCGCAAAAAGAAACGACCACAAAGAAGTAGGAATGGCCCCTAAAAGCGCTACTGGCAACTGAATTTTATTTGGAGAACACGAACATATATATATACACTTTATTATACCTCACCCCAAATGAATCTGAATTCGTTATTTCATGAAATGAGTGGCGACGCACTGATGCCACTGTTATCCTTCTTTACACTGATTTTGATCGCCTCCAAAGTTTTTCCCTCTGTTTTGGGTTCCTATACTTGTCCGGAATTTGTGTTTTACCCAGCAAGGGATCACACGAACACTTATCACGGTTGACGACTAAGTTCGCCAAAGGAGGTCGCTTTATAGAAAGTTGATGCCCTATGTACGATTGGGTGGTGAACGAAAGCACCCGATGTCAAAAGCCCCGTGTCAAATGCTCTACGACTGACACCCGCCACTTTACTCCACCTTCAGAAGGTCAGTTTTTTCAGAAGTCCAAGACGCGAATCCCCAGATCATGTGCCCGAGTCCTCACCGTGAGGGCGGCGCATTCTGCTTTTAATTGACAGACAGTAAGCGTGCACGCGAGCGTGTGTAACGTAATCATGCCGTTATTTGTAGACCCTACATATATTAGGTTAAGATATGGAACAATGCTGGTTGAGGCGCGCACATGGATTCTTCACGTGGAGCTATCATGCTACACCCGTACGATCACCCACTTGTCGTTTGTATTTTAGACTACCGATGTGACACATTCCACATGTTTGTGTGCATGTTTCTTTGTGGCCATGCTCCCCTGTTTGTTTAGTTTGAAGCGTTGAGCTTGTTAGCTTCAATGATGCTCTGAGGGTACGCCAAAGTGGGTGGCGATATTCTTGAAATTCATATCGCCTCTTCCTTGTTGTTGGGGACATTTTATTTATCTTTGTCTCTTCTTTATTTTCACATTAGGCTTCAGGTTGAGTGCGGAGCTTCGTGTCTGTCGGTCCCTTTTTGTCCTCTTGCTCTAGTGTTATCATATCTAAGCAAGCTCTACCAGATTGGTTTTTGGACATCCGGATAGCAAATGCCAGCAGAGACAAACGGAAGGATTCGAGAGAAGGGAGAGTACGGGGGAGGGGCACGCCGATGGTCTCGGAACGGGTTGCTTACGAAGGGCGAGAGAGGATGGGGAGCGGACAGTTCCCCTCCCGTTTCTCCACGCACAATCACCTATCTCTCCAAATTTCTCCATTGTGAGCGAAGAAGACTATCCTATTGAAAAATGTTTTTTACCGGAATGTCATTTCCAGTAAAAGTCCATTTTACTGGATTATGGGACTGCTTTCACTTCCACTAAAGCCGTAGTTTACCGGAATGTCACCGGAATTTTTACTGCAATGTCACCAGATGTTTTACAGGAATGTTAGCGGATTTTTACCGGAATGTGACCAGACTTTTTACCAGAATGTCACCGGATTTTTACCGGAAGTTTATTTCCAGTAAAAATCTATTTTACTGGATTATGGGACTCTTTTTACTTCCAGCAAAGCCAGATTTTATCAGAAGATCACCAGATTGGCTGGAATTTGACGTGTTTTTTCTTTCTTTTTTCGGACGTCAACTGAAGGCACTTAGAAGGAAGCCTGCGATCCGTGGTTGGTGTATGTTTACCAGATGCTGGACGATTCGGTGAAATTAAACTGGCTAGTCTATATAGACCTGAAAGTTCTATATATTTATTTAACAGGGTCGATACCAGTGAAACAATTTGCACAGCTCTCTACAAAAGCAATTAGACCAAATAGGAACAACCGAGTTCTTCGTCGCAAAAGATATCGTTCAAATCGTTCAAGATACTCACAATGCTGCTGGGTAAATTCCTAGACGTACGGTAGTTCAACTAATAAAACCGCGCAGGTGCACCACACGGACACACACACGTATACTGCCAGTAGCACATTTAGCGCAAACCACGAACGCACGGAACGAACATCCGCCGCCATTGAGAAATCACGGGCACCGATCACGATGTCGTCCCTGATGTCGTCGCCGCGGATGCACCAGGCGGACACATACACACTGTCACGCTTAGCGAAAACCACGACCGCGCGGAACGAACATCCGCCGCCGTAGAGAAATCCCGGGCACACTCACGATGTCGTCCCTGATGCCGTCACCGCGGGTGCACCAGGCGGACACATACACACTCTCAGAAGCACGCTTAGCGAAAACCACGAACGTGCTGAACGAACATCTGCCGCCATTGAGAAATCACGGGCACAGTCACGATGTCGCCTTAGATGTCGTCGTTGCGGGTACACCAGGCGGACAGATACACGCTGTCAGTAGCACGCTTACCGAAAACCACGAACGCGCGAAACGAACATCCGCCGACGTTGAGAAATCTTGGGCGCAGTCTTTTTCGCTCGCTCGATGCTTCTGAAGCCGGACGGACAAAGAGGTGTAAGAAACAGGTGAAAATATTTTTTCATCTGCACACTTAGCTGCTTTGGAAGATACAGGTCGCACACATGGAACGAGAAGCCGAGACTGAGCGTTCGTTCCTGGCCGGCCGTTGCTCGTTGACGGACAAAGAAACCGGTTTTCTTCAAAACAAAATCAGCAAAACGACCCTCTCGCATTTTCCCCACGAACCCAATGCGAGGGAGAGAGGGTGCGTGGGGACTCGTCCTTGGTGCGAGGCACCATAACTACACACCCTGTCCCCGGCTCGTCTCGGCTTCGTCCTCTCGACGCGTCGGCTTCGATTGAAGTTCAGTAAACAGGGAAGCGAGTCACCCGTTTCGGGTAAGCTTTCTAGCAAAACCGGGTGGTCATGGTAAACGGTGGCTGCCGGTGACATTCCAGCAAAATCTGGAAACCCGATACCGGTGAAATTCCAGCAAAATCTGTTTGCCGACAAATAATCTAGCAATACTGGTAAAGTGGTCCCCTTTAAAGGCTTCATTCAAATTCATGGGAACGTTGCAGGTCAAAAACCGAGTGGTGAAAATCGCCTATAGTCCCAAAAATGGGGTGTTATACAGCTCACCCAGGCAGTTATGGTTATGGCGAAAACATGAGAAGAGTTTTGGAAACACCCAGGTAATTTTAGCCAATTTGGTAGAGTCAGTGCTTTTTCGAGTAACCTGACCAGAACACGTGAAAAAGTAAGGAAACATAAAGAATAACGTTAGAGAGTATCAATATATTTTATGAGACGTCTTATCTGCTGACCCCAACCTGCAGTTCTATAATTTAGTCATAAAATTATTGAGTAGGAATAGATTTTAAGCAGGGGACAGCTACGTCAAGGCATGCATAAATGCTCAAAATTGAAAATAAAATATATCGAGCTAGAATCATACGAACTTCAGTAAGCTCATATGTAGGTGCAGTCCTTTTCAAATGTTTAGAGCCCACCGCGCGCGTGGCTGGAGCGGGCTCGCTCCCGTCCAGGGACGCTACTATCGTCGCCATTTGCTGGTTGCAAGGTGTTTGATAGCAAAGGGGAACCTCGCTCTCCCTATTTTGCGCCATTTTGTTATCCTGGCGAGCGCGACGCGAGAGTGAAGGTCGCCCTCGCTCTAAGAAATCTCGCAGCCAGCGAGTGCCGCCGAAAAGAGCGCCGCTGCACTTTAGCGAGCCCGCCCAGGCCGCGCGCGCGGTGGGCTCTAAACTTTTGAAAAGAAATGTACATTTATGCAGGCACGCCATATGCGTAAGTTATTCTCCGTGTGTTATTGAACTCATGTAACTGGCTTTTGGAAACAAAAAATAATAAAGTTAAATCAAACTAGATTTTAGACAACGTAAGGTTGGTATTCCTTTGAGGCATGGAACACTGATCTACGCTTTAGATGAGAAGTTTAGAAAGTGCAATACGACTGCTAGCCTGCGGTCCTTAAGGTGCATGTGATACATGACCGCACGCTGGTATTGTTTTCTCGCCCTGGAAAGACTACTTCTCCTCTCATACAGTTAGACTACGGGAAAGCAGCAGTGAGGAGGACGTGAACGCGTGTTCGTTTTGTGAATCGCTGAAATTTCTACCACACAAGATGGTGCCCCTCGTGGCATTTGTTTTAAGGAGATGTGTGTCAACCTGGAGAGGGCTAATGGTTTTTGAAGCACCTTGTAGGTGACAACGCTCCCTCTTACTCTTTCTTGTGTTACTGAGCTGATGGCTCTCGGAGCTTTTCGCACATAATTCTTGCTGTGGTTCCTATCGATACAAGGGTATTATTAGGGGGTCCAGTTAACATCATTCAAAACTCTGGCCCGATCTTAGTGCGGGCACTTGTCCTAATGACACTTATGTATTCGTCAGAACATCCTGTATCATCCAAGTTCGTATAAAATCTTCTTTTATAGGATCACAATGACAAAGCACATCGAGATACTTTCCATATTGATAGCGCTATAGGAGTCTTTATGATTCAGGTGACAACCTTTGGTTGCTGGGATCTTGCAGTTAAATTGCCCCCAAAAAACTTATTTTTCGCACCAGGTTGTTTAGTACTTTATTGAGAACTTTGGTCTTGAAATTTACAGCGAGACACAGTTTGTGTTACTGCTCCAACAATGTTCAACCGAATTGTTGCCGCTACCACGAAAACAAGTATGAGTATTTGCTAATATTAAGAGTCGCAGTATACAATAAAGCTAACAATGCATAAGGGGCGTGCAGGTGGACGACTGAATAGATGAAAGGATATATGGATGGATTGAAGGTAGTATGAATCAGAATAATCATAAAAAATTGATAAGGTGACTTCGCGTGCTGTCAGTCTATAATTGTGAGCCTCCATCAGTTAAGAAAACGTGGGTGGACCAAAAATGCGCTGATAGCTCGAATGCGCGTTTGTGAGTACCTTAGGATGCTCAGAAAATCATTCCCACGAAAAAGTTTATTGCTTAAAGATTTTTTTTTCAATGGTGGCGGAACTGCTTACATACATGTAGCACAAGTGGGGCTGAAGATTGCGCGATTACAACTGCCGATGTAGTACAAATATATAGAATTGGATGTCTGTTGAGGACGGCAATTTTCCAGTATGACATGCATAATATTTCATATTGATGCGGACTCTATAATCATTGACTATGGTCACTAAGACGCACAAGCTTTTTGCGGGAAGAGTTTCCCTAGGTAGCACAGTTTTAGGGTACAAAATCTGGTGTTTGTCTGGATATTTAAGGCCTTAAAAAACCCGAAGAAGCCAATATAAAGCCAAACTTGATCTAACGTGCCCAGAATGTGGGTATAGACCTTTTCTGCTTACTCTCGCCCCCGACCGCCAAGTAGGCATATCCGGTATGGGCGACGAACAAATATTAGAACGTTTCAACCCGCAAATAGTAAAAAAATAGAGGGGAGGCAAAACGAGAATGTGTGACGGTTACGTTTATGTCCTAAATGTTTTCTATTGGCGTGGCGGCGGCAAAACAATGTTTTCGCCCATACTGGAAGTGACTGACATTTCACGATGGCGGCGTCCTTGTGGAAAAGATTTATATTGGGCACTAATTGGCTGAACAAGTGTAAGATCAAAATAAAGGCAAAATAAAAATGCCCTCGCACTGACTAGCGCACCTTGGAGCAAAACCGTATACGAGGGGTACCCAGCTTCAAAATGTGTTATATCTCCGGAAGAAAATTAGCCACAGCGTTCACATATAGCTGAATGCTCCTCACAAGAATAAGAATATTAATGTAACCTCAGCCTCCTTTGGCTATGCTGTAACATATATATTTTACATAAATATACGCAAAATTATCACCCGGACAATCATTGCATGATCTAACGTGATTTTCCTGAATAAAAAAAAAATCACAACTTTGTCCTTACCTTGCAAAAACGTAAAGCAAAAACGTGCGGGCTTCTTTGAGATGAACGCCAGAAAGCACAAAGAGCAGATTCTAGCATCTGTGGCGCTATCTGTGGTGAGATGCGGGAACCAGGCTCTTCGTTTCAGCTAGTGCCACTAAATGAGCTACATTTCTGAGTAAACACACTTACCCATCTTGTGTCTTAAAACCATGGTTGCCAGGTGTCTGAAGCTTTATCTGAAATCACAGCAAACGACCTCCCGTCATTCACAAACGATTTAAGAGTTCGCGCCATAGAAATGCCATATTAAATTGGCTTCCTAACACCGTATCTAATGGAGAGGAATTCGCACTTTTGAATCATGACGATCCGCAGTTGCGCCTGCTCTGCACGAGCACCAAGATGGCGGCGCCCACAACAGTGTAGGGAAACACAGTGTCGATACTCTAAGCGTAGCTGACTTAGTGGATCTAGTCTCAGCTTTTCTCCCAGTGCATAGAAAATAAAAAAAGAATTTTCAGGTTTAAATCTGTTTCCTGAAGCCCACACTCATAAAATTTGAGTATAATCAATGCACCACCTAAAGACACATAGGTGAAACGTTCCGATGCACTCCGTTTATATAATTATTCATAATAATTATTTTACGACCCAATAGGGACCAGAATTACCTTGTGTAAATCATTCATGTCATCGAACTCGCGAGAATATCTTCTTTCAAAGCCATGTAAAAGAACAGGAATGAAGCGGAACCTCACAGAAAAAGGTTGGCTTTAAAGGTTAATATAGTTTCAATTTTGATTTTTTTTTTTTTTCAGGTCCGAACGGCATTATACAGATATTCAAAATACCGGTTTGTGTTGAGCTAGGTGGTGCATTGCCATTAGTGATGAGGAAACAGCTTGAACACTAAACGATTTCACAGAGACAGGAGACATACAGAAACTTGACTATCAAGTGCTCTATAGTATTTCAGCTTCCTTATCCCTCGGTATATTCCTCTTCCTCATCCACTCTACGACTACAAGTTTCTGAGATTCGAATAATCGGATAATATAATTTATTGCTTCTTTCTGTGTCATGTATTGCTTGTTGTAATCTATGTGTGTGTATAATGTATCCAATTATTCAAATCTCATAAGCATATAGGGGTCGAGTGGATAAGGCAGAAGACTAGACCAAGGAGTGAGGAAGATGAAATACTATAAACAGTTGACAGACAGCTTTGTGTGCGTGTCCTGTCTGTTTGTAATCATCTAGTGTTACAGCTGTTTCCTCATAATCATTACAGAGAGCAGTCATTGAATTTAAAATGCACACAAAAATATTATATGTCGGGTTTTCCTATACCCTGCAGTGACGTTCCGCAAGTGCCCGCATGGGGCGACTTGCAAAGACAACCAAACCTGCTGCGAGGCCCCGCGCCAAATCTTGATCTGCTGTCCCTTAAAGGACGCGGTGTGCTGCTTGGACAACGCAACCTGCTGCCCCAACCGCTACGCGTGCGACACCAAGCATGGCGAATGCGTCAAGAAACACAACCATGCAACGGTCCGATTGAGACGGCTCTCGCTTCGTTCGTCCCTCGGCTCGGTTGAAGTCAGACGTAAGTATACGCGACAACCCATGCTTTCTTTTATAGCCACCGAGAGCTTAAGAAACGGAGTGCCATTGCCCCTACACCATACAAAAGACCTGGTACTCGTTGCAGGCTTGACGACATAAGTTTGCGCACTCACCTCAAGCGCGTACGAAGTTTGTTTGCGCTTCGTACACATGTAGGCTTTCAAGATGTCTAATGCATTAAACGTGTCTGAATCCCTAGTCACACGGCTTATACATATAATACAAAAGAAACACTGTCGGCTTAGATCAGTCACCGCAATATCCGTGGTTTGAACGCCACGTGCCAAGTTTTCTTCTCGAAATCGTTGGCGGGCTGTATTCGAAGCATGGATCTCGTGGTAACTTTGCGCTCGCGAATCTGTTTCCAGACTGCCTTTTTTGATAGGATGTATAAGCAGTGACCTTGGCCCCCAGGTGGAAGAAACACATTGAGGTAATGCCTCTGGCCGCTCTTCCCGAGGGGAGCGAGCGACCAGATCGTGTTCGAAGCTAGTCTCGAACCAGGAGTACTTATTTCCGCGCGGCCGCGGACGGCGCAGAGGTATGAGGTCCCTCCTCGGCGGCCACTGTGTCGGCGGCGCAGCGTGCTCGCATTTTTCGCGGTGGGCTGGTGCGGTGCTAGTGTGCGGCCAGTGGCTGGCCTCGTGTTTTGATTTGGTGCTGTGTCGATCACAGGTGTCACCATCGTGCACGAAGGTGAGCCTTAACCCGAAAAAGAAAAAGAAGAATAAGGAGGAGGAAGAGAACACAGATTCAGGGACTCTGGCGACTTGGTGGCGGCGTGATACAAGTAAGGTACAAGAAGAAGCGGTGAGCGAGGGAATGCGGGACTACCACTGGGAGAAACAACCAGAGCGGTCGGTTTGGGAGGGACCCGACACTTGGGCACCATTTATCCCCTTGCGGGTGAAGCGCTGCTCGGTGCACCGAGCATTATGTGGTCGCCGCGTCGGAGAGAGAGTCATTACCTAAATGTTTCTTCCACCGTGCCCTGGCCGAATGCTTCTCTTATACATCATACAAAAAGAAGCACGTATCCCGTGGTGACTTTGCGCTCGCGAATCTATTTGCAGACTGTATTTTTGATATGACGTATAAGCAGAGTGGCACTGGCCTAATGCGTGTCTAATGCATCGAACAAAAATAAGCACAGATGTTGTGGTGACTTTGGGCTCGCGAATCTATTTTCAGACTGTATTTTTGGTATGACGTATAAGCAGAGTGACACTGGCCTAATGCGTGTCTAATGCATCGAACAAAAAGAAGCACAGATGTTGTGGTGACTTCGCGTTCGCGAATCTATTTGCAGACTGTATTTTTGATATGACGTATAAGCAGAGTGACACTGGCCTAATGCGTGTCTAATGCATTTAACAAAAAGAAGCACAGCTGTTCTGGAGACTTTGCGCTCGCGAATCTATCTGCAGACTGTATTTTTGATATGACGTATAAGCAGAGTGGCACATTGATAAATTAGAGATAAATTTCGTGCAAGGCTCGTCAAGTTATGAGGCACTGAAGAAAAGCAGCCTTTTGCGTTAAGTTCTTATTTCCAACCCTTTTTGTTCGCATTCCGCCCATTCAAAAAGCATGCGGGAAGGGCCTCAGCACGCACCTGGTATCGCTGTGCCGCAGTGTTCTTCCGTGATATAAAGGCTGTCTGCTTTCATTGCAGTCACCATGGCAACGAACGCCAAATGGATGAAAGAACGCACGGTACTGCCGCGTGAATCCAGCAACAGCTGGCGCCATTTTACGAACGCCGTCTGCTAGCCTAGTGCCACTAAATAAGCTACGCTTTAGAGTAACCACACTCGCCCATATTGTGGCTTAAAATCGTGGTTGCGCGTTATCTCAAGGTTTTTCTGAAATCACAGGAAACGTTTTTCCGTCCTCTATGAGTGTTAAAACAGTTCGCAGCAGATAAAAGCAATATTACATGAGCGTCCCAACACCGAATCTAATGCTGAGGAAGTCGTACTTTTGAATCATGACGGTCGGCAGTTACGTCTGCTCTGCACAAGCACCAAAATGGCGGCACCCACAATAATGAAGGGGAACGGAGTGCCAATACTGTAAGCGCAGCTCATTTAGGGACTCCATGCTAGCCAAAGGCGAACGCGGTGTGTCAAATCGGCCTCGTTAGACGGTGCGCGCTGGCAAATACGACGAAGCTGATGCAAGCCGACGGCAATAGATCTATTGGTAAATTACCCAACAATCAAGGAAAATGCAGGGATTGGTGTTCAACACCGCATGTGACGTCCTCAGCAGTAGTAACTTTTCTAAAGCAAATGCTTAAAACAAGTTGCATCTGGCACACGGGTTCGTCAACGCTTTATTTTGGTTTTTTACTTCGAATTTTTTATGCGGGGAAGGCATGCGCGTGTGGTGCGTGGAACACCAATCCCGGCATTCTCCTTGATGCTTGGGTAATTCAGCACTAGACTATATGACGATTGCAAAATAACCCAAGCATCAAGGAGAATGCAAGGATTGGTGTTCCACGCGCCACACGCGCGCGCCTTCCCCGTATAAAAGAGTCGAAGTAAATAAGCAAAATAAAGGTTTGACGAACGCGCGTCCAAGATGCAATTTGTTTTAAGCATTTGCTTTAGAAAAGTTACTACTGCTGAGGCCGTCACATGCGGCGTTGAACACCAATCCCTGCATTTTCCTTAATGCTTGGGTAATTTACCAATAGGTCTATCGCCGTCGCCTCGTATCAGCTTCGTCGTATTTGCCAGCGCACACCGTCGAACGCGGCCGATTCGACACACCGCGTTCGCCTTTGGCTAGCGTAGAGTCCCTAAATGAGCTGCGCTCAGAGTATTGGCACTCCGTTCCCCTTCATTATTGTGGGCGCCGCCATTTTGGTGCTTGTGCAGAGCAGACGTAACTGCCGACCGTCATGATTCAAAAGTACGACTTCCTCAGCATTAGATTCGGTGTTGGGACGCTCATGTAATATTGCTTTTATCTGCTGCGAACTGTTTCAACACTTATGGAGGACGGAAAAACGTTTCCTGTGATTTCAGATAAACCTTCAGATAACTGGCAACCACGATTTTAAGCCACAATAAGGGCGAGTGTGGATACTCTAAAGCGTAGCTTATTTAGTGGCACTAGGCTAGCAGACGGCGTTCGTAAAATGGCGTCAGCTGTTGCTGGATTCACGCTGCAGTACCGTGCGTTCTTTCATTCATTCGGCGCTCGTTGCCATGGTGACTGCAATGAAAGCAGACAGCCTTTATGCCACGGAAGAACACTGCGGCATAGCGATACCAGGTGTGTGCTGAGGCCCTTCCCGCATGCTTTTTGAATGGGCGGAATGCGAACAAAAAGGGTTCGAAATAAGGACTTAACGCAAAAGGCTGCTTTTCTCCAGCGCCTCATAATTTGACGAGCCTTGCAGGAAAAGCATGTTTTAAAACCGGAGTTCGAAGATTGTTTTTTTTTTTTTTTAACAACGACGTATGGGTCTAATTTATCAATGCGCCACTCTGCTTATACATCAGATAAAAAAAACAGCCTGCAAACAGATTCGCGAGCGCAAAGTCACCACGGGAACCGTGTTTGTTTTTGGTATCATGCATGGACACATGGTGCCCAAGTGTCGGGTCCCTCCCAACCGACCGCTCTGGTTGTTTCTCCCAGTGGTAGTCCCGCATTCCCTCGCACCGTTTAACTTGTAGTCGCCAGAGTCAATGCGGGTTAAGGCTCATGCACGATGGTGACACCATAAACTCGTCAGCTGACATAGCGGGGGGAGGAGCCGAAAGATTGCTGCGAATTTTCTTTTCTCACAAACCCGCAGATCCGTAGATCTTCGTGACGCAAAATAGAGCTAGAGCAGCCCACGGAGACGAGCTGCGACCTTGATGGTCTCTAAAAAGCACAGCGGAGGCTTGGGTAAAAAAATCACGTCGAACTTGATACTGATATCGTTCTTATTCCGCCGATAAAGCAGAATTTGTCCCTGTCGTCCCTTTTATTTATCTCATGCTTTTAAATTTGAACAGCCCGATGGCTAGTCACAACCAGCCGAGTAGCATTGTCCACCTTTGGACGGATTTCGCTTACAGGCAGTTGTCCCCCATCAGCGGGAGATACATCAGACTTTCAAAGAAAGCGCAAACTGGGATTAATTCATGAACTGAAATAAGAGTAATGTCAGTTTGGTCACAGTGATGTTTCGGGACACCAAGCTTTCGGGTACACAACCAAACGTGTTCACCGTCGACTCAACACGCACCATTTTTGCACAACTGATCATTCGTCGAACATATAAAAGGATCACTGCACGCGCCTGCACACAAGGCCAGGGGACTCTGCACGCAGTCTGTATAGATTCAGCGCGTTTTAACAGTCACTAATTGTAAAATTGCATAAGTCACGCTCAGTTCCAGACAAGCAAATTCGGCCAAAGGGCACGGTGGATCTGCATTTAGGTAGTAGACGTTTCGGAGCGCGCATAAGTCGGTGCACGGGCAGCGCGTGTTCACTGGCAAGGGGATAAATGGTGCCCAAGTGTCGGGTCCCTCCCAAACCGACCACTCTGGTTGTTTCTCCCAGTGGTAGTCCCGCATTCCCTCGCTCACCGCTTCTTCTTGTACCTTACTTGTATCACGCCGCCACCAAGTCGCCAGAGTCCCTGAATCTGTGTTCTCTTCCTCCTCCTTCTTCTTCTTTTTCTTCTTCGGGTTAAGGCTCACCTTCGTGCACGATGGTGACACCTGTGATCGACACAGCACCAAAGCAAAACTCGAGGCCAGCCACTGGCCGCACACCAGCACCGCAACTCCACATCGCGAAAAATACGAGCACGATACGCTGCCGACACAGTGGCCGCCGATTAGTTTATTTGCTTTAGAAACATTACTACTACTGAAGCCAGCACGTGCGGCGCGTGGAACACCAATCTGTGATTTCTCCTTGATGCTTGAGTAATTTAGCAAAATGTATATTGAGCACGCAAGGGCACAGCGGGACGACTGCAAAGGGGGCATTTATTGGGATCAAAGGTGCGAAATAAGCAAGATAACATTTTATTTGAATCAGAACGCGCGAAATCCTAGTTGGATCACCACATACTATTGCTGGGTCTTTCCTGTAAACTTCTTACGGAAACACGGGATGCCGCATTCAGAAAGCAGCTTTGTTTGCAAAATATAACCGCTACCAGAACCTAACTGACGTAACGAGCATTTCACAAGCGGTTGGCGCATAAGTCGTCTTTAAGCACGCAAGCGGGCGACGGGCTCAGCGCAGCGGATCATTGGAAGTCAC
The DNA here is from genome assembly GCA_013358835.2 of Ixodes persulcatus. NCBI lineage: Eukaryota > Metazoa > Arthropoda > Arachnida > Ixodida > Ixodidae > Ixodes > Ixodes persulcatus. The sequence continues at coordinate 42,703 of JABSTQ010001135.1, read as the reverse complement.
CGGAACCGTCACATTCCTCGTCCTCAGCTCTATAAGGAAGGTCCCTGTCTGCGTCGGGGCTGTAGATTTTGGCAGCCGCGGCAACAAACGACTGGAATGTATCAGTGTTTTCGCGCCTTCTCTCTCCTGCAAAACATAAACTTTCCCAAGTGACCAGTGAAATGGTGGCTCTCGCGCTGTCCAAATGGAAGATAAATTTTGGCGCGGGCCAGGAGCCCTCCAGCATATTGGTGTGCGCACTAGTGTTCGGGCCAACACAGTGCAGCTTGTGGTTGACGATGAGGTGCGTGAAGCGAGCGTTATCTGCCCGTACGAAAAGTCCAGATACGAGCGGTTCCAGTTTGGATCCGCGGGATTCTAAACTTGTGGACAGTTCCGATCCGCGCGATTCTGGGAGTAACCAGTCGGATCCAGGGAGACGCAACGCACTGGAATCGCACCGTGTTCGGTGGATCTGGTCCGCTCCTCTTGTTCCAGTAGAGTTAGCTCCCAGCCAGCGGGCGCAAAAATGCGTGACTGGAGGAAGAGAGGGAGGGGTGAGGTTTGGGGGGGGGGGATCAGCGGGGAAGTTTTGCGGTTTCTCGCAGTTCACGTGTTAGGGACAGGCGCATCCGCTGCGGAGGCGCTGCGAGCGGGCGTTCTCCGCGCGCGCGCCTGGCTTTGTCTGTTGCTTGTTGCAGTTGGCGGTAGCGCAGCCGCGCAGCGCCGAGAGTTTTAAGTCAGTTTAGTTTTGTTCTTCGCTCTCGTCGGACTGTCAGTCGGCGCTTGCCCGGCGGCGACGTGCCACTCGGATACCGCTTGCCCGCCGGAACTTCCCGATGCACTCCAACACTAGAAACTGTGCTTCTGCGTGCTGTGTGTGTTTGTTTTGTGCACCATGTTTGGTGACGACGCGCGCCCTGCATTGTCTGCTGCAGTCGGCGGCAGCGCTTCGAGAGTTTCGGCAGTTTCGGTTCTTCTCCGCTCCCGTCAAACTGCCTACCGGCCGGCGCTCGCCCGGCGGCGACGTTCGCGCTGCGGGCGCACGGATACTGACGCGCCCATCGTTGCCCTGGATGGATACCCACTGACCTCGGCTTTGAATCTTTATATGGTGTGAAGCTGCCGACCCATTCCACTTTGGCTCGGCATCTGGATACGCTTGGCGCTGGTGTGCTTGGTGAAAATACTTGGACAACTCGGATACCGCTTGCCCGCCGGAACTTCCCGATGCACTCCAACCCTGGATACTGTGCTTGTGCGTGCTGTGTGTGTGTTCCGTGCACCGTGTTTAATGACAACGCGACGGCGCCAGGACGACCGTGTGCGCCGCCGGAATTACCTCTGCGCTCAGCACTGGACTCTAGAAAAGTCTTTCGCGCGATGCCCTTAGCCGGTACAAGCGAGAGATCGTCGCGTTTTCAGACCCAGTCCGCCTGGGTCTGAAATCGCGACGATCCCTCGATATTAACGGCTAAGGGCATCACGCGAAATGCTTTTGTGGAGTCCAGTGGTGAGCGCAGCGGTAATTCCGGCGGCGCACACGGTCGTCCAGGCGTCGTCACCAAACACGGTGCACGGAACACACGCACAGCACGCACAAGCACAGTATCCAGTGTTGAGTGCATCGGGAAGTTCCGGCTGGCAAGCGGTATCCGAGTTGTTCAAGTATTGCCACTAAGCACACCAGCGCCAAGCGCATCCAGATGCCGAGCCAAACTGCAATGGGTCGGCAGCTTCACACGATATGAAGATTCAAAGCCGAGGTCAGTGGGTATCCATCAAGGGCAAACGATGGGCGCGTCAGTATCTGTGCACCCGCAGCGCGAACGTCGCCGCCGGGCGAGCGCCGACCGACAGTTCGACGAGAGGGAAGAAAGACCTAAACTCTCGGAGCGCTGCGCCGACTGCAACAAACGAAGCGAGGCGCGCGCGCGCGCGGAGAACGGCCGCTCGCAGCACCTGCGTAGCAGATGCGCCTGTCCTTAACACGTGACCTGCGAGAGACCGCAAAAGTTCCCCCCTCCCCCCCTTCCCCCCTCCCCCCCTTCCCCCTCCTCCACTTACTTATGTGTGCGCCCGCTGGCTGGGAGCAGGCCGTGCAGGAACTGAGGGGAACGGATCGGATCCATTCATCACCGTGCGGTTCCAGTGCGTTGCGTCTCACTGGATCCAACTGGTTACACCCAGAATCGAGCGCATCTGAACTGTCTACAAGTTTAGAACCGCGCGGCTCCGAACTGGAACCCCTCCGATCTGACATTTTGGTACGGGTAGCGTCATGGGTCTCCACGGGTACAAGAAAGGAGCACCCGCTGCCACGTTCCAGACCACCGAAAACCCACTGGCAAGGCCTAAAATTCCCGTGATGGTACTTTCGCAGCCCGAATATACTCTCGTCTTGTTCTACAATCAAGCCTTCGCCGCCAATCATCTCTGAGTGCATAAAGCCGACAGTTACCACAACCTCCCCACGAAGGTTCATCCAATCAGTTCTTGTCTTTCTTTGTGACATCAGTCTCCCGCTGAATGACGCCGCACGGTAGGTTCTGCCGCCAGAGGTAGATGATTTTCATGAGTTGGGAAAGCGTCGATGCGATCCCCCGAAAAAGAAACCGCTCCGTACCGAGACCTCGCCCCGGCACTGAACCTTGGACGGCTTTCTCTTGGGCACGTCACCAGTCATCCACACACCACACCTCCACGCATAGCCATCCGCAGATCTAGCGCGGACTTGCAGCGTCATTGAAGCTTCGCACACCGGACACGCACGAGAACCCAGGAGCAGGCCTTGCCCTGAAGAAAATTAATTGCTTCAAGAGGGTCTTTTATGCGTCATGAGGCGGCGCAGGTTAACCGCCATGGCACAGCGATGCTCGCCACTTGAAGAATTAAGCGCCAAGGGGGCCGCGCGAGCAGAGCTGCGCGCTCTTTTGCATTTATTTTTATTTCAACAGCCTATTTATACCCTGGGACACCATTCTCACAAACTCATTGGTTAATCGGTCAGACCACACCATCGCGTGACAAAACAAATGCCAATTGAATGGCCACTACGATTGCGATGAGATCTCACAGAGAGGAGGGCACTCGAACCCATCAACAAAATAAAGTAACGAAGTGAATAGAAATAAAAACAAAGAAGGGAGCCGTTGGATGCTCCGACGGCGTGTTCGTTGCTGAGAGGAGGAGTGGCCGAGCTGCTCGATGTATTCCTTGTTTGTTTTGATTGAGCGTAGCTCTTAGGCACCCGTTTCCGGGTTGAGCGGCGTCGCCGTCAGCGCCGGCGTCGCCGTCGGCGTCCGCGTCGGCGTAACCGCGTGACGTCATACATGACATCATGAATCAAGTCACAAGGGCCGCGAGTGACGACACGAAGGTGACAAGTGACGTCACGAGTGACGTCACGAGGGGCACGATTCACGTCACGAGGGTCACCAGTGAACTCACGAGGGTCACGTGTGACGTTATGAGGGTCACGAGGTTCACGAGTGAAGTCACCCTACTGATGTCACACGGGCGCACCATCCCCTCCCCTCATCATCCTCAAGAGCTGCGGTCTAATTCGGCATTACAGGGAATTGTAAACGTCATCAATGTTTCACACTAGATGATGCCACGACGTCTTCAACCCTTAGTTAAAGGTGATTTGTTGATTTGATAACAAACAACGCGTTGGAACGGCGGAGGCAGAGAGTGTTGGCGTAAAAATTCGGCGTGTTAAAAAAAAAGGACTTCACATATGTAAAATATACAGTAATAAGGGCCGATGTGGGGCTTTAGAGTAAATTTCTTATTTATGAAAGAATACTTATATTTATACATTGATATAACACATCTCGCACCTATTCCAAATGTGCAATCCGATGTTGAATATCGTTTCTAGAACCCCATTTATGGGAGATCGGTCTAATTTGATTAAGTCATTTGTTACGGGTCGTTAAAAAAAATTATTCGTAAATTTTCAAAATTTTTATTGCAACTGCATTCCCAAAGGTTTAATTTGTATGATTTTTTTATTTGGACATACTGCCAGCCGCCTGTTGGCAGCCAAGGTAGGGGTGGGCATAGACAGACAAAAAAAGCACGATAACCTAGCACACAGCAAGCATACTTGACAAATCATTGGCAATCAAAAAAGAAAAAGTATTCAATCATGGTAGAAAAAAAGAAAAAGTGGCATCGATTCACTTGACACTATTAATTATCAAGTAAACGGTACCAATCGCGCACACACAGAAAATACAACAAAAAACAACAACGGCCATAAAAAAGGAGAAACAAATAACCCGCAACAATAATAACCTAATATACCTTCTGCAGTCACCGCGAAAAAAGTTGTTCTATCATTGCTGCAAATGATGACGTTGTGGCTGCATTTGTAACACTTTCAGGCAAACTATTCTAGTCATTGATCGTTCGCGTGAAAAAGCTATTTTTTAGACAGTCAGTTCTACAGAAAGGGACCACAATACAGGATGAAACAAGGAGACGGCAGGCTCTTTAAATCGACCGGAAAATTTGGTTTCTTAACCTATCGCGCTACGACTTTGTGCAGCGTTGCCCACAGAGGGTGCAGTTTTTTGTAAAATTTGCAAAGAGCGAACTTACCTGAGGAAAAAGTAAAGAAAGAAAAAGGCTTAGCTCCTATGGAAACGCAGCGACGCCACCGGTCTGCAAACAACACGGCGCCGTTTCGCACCGGAGACAAGAGATGGCGCAACGAACGCCGCCAACGAACGAGCATACGGGCGCCGAGAGCCGGCCTCTTTAGCAGACGAACTTTTCGACTCATAAGCGGCGCGCGTTCCGCAGGCGGCGACAGTCGCAGAAACAAAAGCAGGCGCGGTAACAACAAGGAACTGCAGTTCCTTGTCTGCTAAAAGCGCCGGCTCTCGGAGTCGTCTGCTCGTTCGTTGGCGGCAGTTGGCGTCGCGACCGCTTGCGCCATCTCTTGGCTTCCGTGCGAAACGGCGCCTTGTTGTTTGAAGACCGGTGGCGTCGCTGCGTCTCCAGAGGAGCTAGGCCTTTTTCTTTCTTTACTTTTTCCTCAGGTAAGTTCGTTCTTTGCAAATTTTACAAAAAAAATGCACCATCTGTGGGCAACGCTGCACAAAGTCGTAGCGCGATAGGTTAAGAAACCGAATTTTCCGGTCGATTTAAAGAGCCTGCCGTCTCCTTGTTTCACCCTGTAGTCTTCGAGTGCTTGTTGCGCGTGCGCCTGCTTGAGTTGTACTCTATGTACTTTTCGAATGACATGCGAAGAGTTGTGCACGATAGTATAAAGAAGCTTAAGACGATTTATCTTGCGACGGGTTTCAAGACGAGGCACTTTTGATAAGTTGTATAATTTTGCAATTCAAAGTCAAATCTGGGGGTTTTACGTGCCAAACCAACGACGGGCATCTGGCACGCCCCAGCGGAGAACTGAGGATTAATTTCGACCACCTGGGGATCTTTTGACGTGCAACCGAAAGCTCGGTTACATGGCGCCTTCTCCGCAATAAGCCTCCGTCAGATTCCGGGCACCTCGGCCTGGATTCGAACCCGCCACATGGGGATCCGTAGGCCTGCGCTCGCTCTTGCCTCGGAGCCACCGAGGCGGCTAATTTTGTAATTGAGCTCTTTCTTATGTATTCGCTTTACGCAAATCGAGGTGCTTTCTTCTGAACTCCCTCAATTCGGTCTACGTTGATTTTGGAAGTGGGATCATATACCACGTCAGCATACTCCAGAACAGGGCGTACGGTGGTGCTGTACGCTGCTATTTTTTTTTTTTGTTTACAGTGCCTTAGTTTTCTTTTTAAGGTCCAAAGTTTCACCATCGCTTTCTGCACAATCCATGCTACATGACTGTTCCAATTGAGATTTTACGTCATTATAACACCGAGATACTTGTATTCATTGACAGTTTCTAAGGGATGGTTGTTGATAGTGTAGCTAAACCCAAGGGGCTTTTTCTTGCGTGTGACGCACATGCATACACACTTAGAACCGTTCAGCGATATCTGCCAATTTGTGCATCACTGCGTTATACTGTTTAGACAGTTACTGAGCTTTACCTGATTACTTCTCGAACCTACCTCTGAAAACAATACGCAGTCGTCCGCATAAAACCGGCACTGTACGCTGTCATCAACAGTAAGATTAGTTATGGAAACTAGAAAAAAGCAAAGACCCGAGCACAGACCCCTGGGGCACACCAGAAATAACCCGGACAGTCGGGAAAATTACTCCGACCTCAACAAATTGATGACGATTGCTTAAGTACGAATCCAACCATCGCAGGAGTCTTTCATTGCCTATGATAGTCTTAAGTTTTATCAACAGCTTCTGATGTGGTACTCGATCGAAGGCTTTTGCAAAATCCAAGAAAATAACATCCACCTGGCCCCCCTTGTCAAGAACGTTTGCAAACTCATTTACATTATGAAGAAGCTGCGTAACCGTCGAGAAGCCGCGCCTAAAACCATGCTGTTGATCCGATATGAAGTTATTTGCCTCAAAGTGAGTCACAAGATGCTTGAATAAAAAATGTTCGAGAACCTTGCTGCAAGAACAAAGTAAAGAAATTGATCTATAGTTACACACTTGAAGCCTGTCACCGGCTTTATGAATTAGTATTACCTTTGTAGTTTTCCACTGATCCGGTACAATAGCCCATTCAAGCACATTACTGAATATAACGAAAAGAAATTTAAAGCACCATTTGGCGTATCTTTTCAGAAATGCGTTAGGGGCATTGTCTGGACCACTTAATTGTTTTGTGTTTAAATTTAGAAGTGCTTCGAAAACGCCTTTCTGCGTCACTTGGACGTACGGTACTCCTGTTGCACTTTCCCTGTAGTCAGGTGATTCGCCGTCGTTCATCGTAAATACCGAAGAAAAATAGTCATTAAATGTTTTCGCGATAGCTGATTTGTCAACAACTTCTCTTCCACACTCCTCAATCTTGGTTACGTGCTGTCTCGTGCTTTTAACTGCCTCCAAAATTTTACTGGATCATTAAGCAGGAAGTTGGTCATTTTTACGTTGTAGTACTCATACCTGGATTTTTTATTAGTGATTTAGGTTGTATACGCAGCACAGCTACCTTTCTTTTGTCTTTACATGTTTTGTTAAGTCTTTTTGCCGGGCGCTTTACTTGTAGAATCTCCCTCGTTACCCAAGGACTACGCTGTCTAGTATTCGTTTTCCTGGTTGGTACAAAGCGCTCTATACACGTGTTTACAGTTTCTTGGAAGAAATGCCGTAATTAGTTTATATCACAGTTAGTGCAGGTAGATAAATTGGAAAACCTGCTGAAGGACAACTAAAAAAAATCTAACATACTTTCGTCTTCTGCTCTGTTGAAGTCCTTAACTTTCCTTACTGTACCAAGTAGACGGTTGGGGACTAAACCTGGACAGTCTAACTCGATCATGCGGTGATCTGATATTCCATCTACAACTGGACAATGGTTATCTGCAACACACAGAATATTAGAAGGAAACACCAAATCAAGGAGAGTGGTTTCAGTAACCCTCGTGGGACTCGTTACCACCTGAACAAGGTTGTTTGAGAACGCTAAGTTGATCAAACGGTCGGAGTGGCGACACCCAGACACTGAGGTCATTGTTTCCCAGCCTATATTTAGAAGTTTAAAGTCACCTCCCAAAATTATATTTTTGTTGTGCTCTGACTCCTTATGCACAATATCGTGTAAGTCGTTCAATACCTCAATGTCAGCACAAGGTGGCCTGAATACCAACCACACCCACCAAAACACAGGAAGATAAAAGTAACACTGTCACCCACACCGCTTCAATGGGTGTGGCATTACGCAGCACAGAAAATTCCATTCCTCCTTTCAGAACTACAGCCACCCCTCCCCCTTTCGAAGAGCGATCTTTCCGTATAATATTGTGCGTTTGGGGAACGATTTCGCAATCAGAAACACTATCACTTAGCCAGGTTTTGGTTATCAACAATATGTCGGGGTCGAAAGTAAGAATGCTTTCCAAGTCGGTCGTTTTATTGACAACGCTCCTTGCATTCAGGTTTATTACTCAAATTTTCGTGCTAGTTGTACAAACTGCCCCTTGCACTGCAACTTCGGGGAGAGGGGGAAAGTACGTATTTCCATGCGCTAACCCTCAAGCAGGATTCTGATGCGTGGCAGGAGAGAGGGAAACTCTCGTATTTGCTGTATCATCCCAGATGACTACTTCTCCGTTTATTTTAATTTTATCGAAAGAGAGAACGACTTTGTCGCCATTCTTTTTTAATTTTTTAGCGCTGTCCCAGAACATTTTCCTAATCTGTTGGACACGTGGCGAGAAGTCCTTAGAAATACTGAACCTTGAACCCTTTTAACGCCCGCAGCTGTTCAGAACTGCACTCTTCTCCCTCTCATCGAGAAACCTTAGGATAACTGGTCGCGTTTTGCTTGCGACCTTACGACCAAGCCTGTGTATTTTTTGCAATTCCAGATGCGTGTGAAGCGAGAATATCCTCAAAAATTTCTCTCTTAACACAGTTTTTCAACCCTTCATTGCTTTCATCTGCTGTCTCTTTAATTCCACAAACAAGTATATTATTTCGTCTGCTTCTGTTCTCCAGGTCGTCTACTTTGCCGAGAAGGAAATTAACGTTCTTTTCAAGAGACACAATCTTCGTCTCGAATGCTGCAGCAGAAACTGCCATGTTGGACAGTCCATCTACTCTGTGTTCGAGTGTTGCAAGTCTAGTGTTAGTTTCCACAATCAGCGCATTTGTAGCAGTTTTTCCCCCCTTTATCTCCTTCACGTCACTTGCAATGGCCGTAAGCGGCTGCATTAGATCATCAAGGGTGGGTCCCGGATTGGTTTCTACGTCGTCGCTTAGCATCAACAAGAGACTAAACAGGTCATGGCACACACATAACACTCTCCAATACTATTTTTGATCTCAGCTGAGAGGGTTATGTTACTAAAAAAAGGATTGTAATTATAGTGTAAAAGACATTCTCTCTGGTTATTTAAGAAAGTAATTAATTGGATAGAACCCTTAAGTTGGAAGACTTTAAAATAGCAGCACCGCGCAGCTCCATTCTTCCCGATTAATATGGCACCAAACGTGCTAATATTGTTTAAGACAAACTTCAAAAAAACGTTTGTAAGGCATCGATACTTGCGAGAAAAGTGTGAAGAGAAAAAAAAAACCTTGAAGTATATGTATTCTTACTGTGTGTTAATAGGAAATTAAGACTTCATTTTTTATATATGAAAATTAGATAGAGCAATAATATTTTGTACAAAGCTGGGCGGGTGTGTCTTAATATAACAAAAGTCATTTTCTCAAAAACGAGTTTTCCCCAACTGTTTACCATTTAAAAAACAGCCTGCCCACCTTAACACGCGCCCCATTATTCGCTAAAACGTCGCTGTTCACTAAAACGGCATTCGCTCATGTGATATAGACCCGCGAAAACGAGCTATGACACGCAAGTGCTCGGACCCACTATTCCATAGTTATGTAAGCTACTGAGATTGACAGAAACATTTATTAAAAGTATGGAGAAGTCAGCCTGAGTTCTTGGTGTCGGTACACCGTAGGGAAGGGTAAGCTGAAGTACAGAAGTATAGAGGTAAGGATCATATTGTCACGGGTGGTGACTAAAAGAACAATAAATAAACAGAAAGAAATAAACGTTTAATGTGGCGAACTTGTGTAAAAAATAAACGGGTACAAAAGATAATAACAGAGCGTCGCGGGCGTCGAAGTCGGCGTAACAGCAGAGTCCAACGCTGGGGCGAAACTGACTCTGGCTCGCTATGCGAGGCCCCTTATGTACACGAGTGAGCTTCTGGAATAGTCGGCGTAGAATCTTCGACGCGTAGAACATTCGGAGCTCGAATAAGCAACAGGGTTCTAAAATTTACCAGAAAATTAAAATTGCAGGAATAAACAAAATACACGTCGCTCCCAGGAATCGAACCCTGTCTTTTCGCGTGGGAGGCAGGCGCGATAACCGTTAGGCTACGCGCGCTGCCTACTTGGCCAACTGCGCGCGCGGCAATATACACAGATACATCACACACGCACGCGCTGTAGTTTGGTCCTGTAATAGAAAAAGTTTGTGTTTCTAATGTGTCCTAGTCTTCGAATAGTGAGTGACAAGTCTGCAGTTAGAGTGCATACTGATAATGCGAAACTTCTTACTTAAAATAGGTGTGCCGAAGTAAAATGGGGCGCGTCAGGGTATATATTCTAGATTTGGGGACGTTGCTGTACTCCAGACTAAGTTACAACTTATTTGATCGTAGAATAACAAGTTTTCTAAGAATAATAATGTTACATTTGTTGATCACTTGTACACCGGTGGCGGTGTACTATACTTCTGATAACTTAGGTAATAATATGACTCCTGCGTGACGCATTATTGGTAAAAATAGCACCGATTAAGCTTGAAACCGTTGACAATCTTGATTTTTGGTGAGCTGATGACGTTTTTTGGCCAGCGAAAATTGTCGAGCGCAACCAGAGGTTTGCCGAGCGTCTGCATTGATTTCGCGCCAAATATGATTTGGCGTGAAATCAACAGGGAGCTGAAGAACAGCCGAGCTGCGCTGCTCGCTCAAGCAGTGTCACGTCCTGGGGGACACTAGGCAGGTCATATAATTATGTAGGGCGTGTTGCCCAAGCCCGTGCGGATAACTGGCTCCAATAGCCTTCCTATTTGTCCTTAATGCAGAAGGACATTATAAAGGATGTAGCTCAAACTTTGTGCCCGTGTTCGAATGGCGGTGGCGTTGGGGCAGGCTGGTGTGTTAGTGTGTGGGGGAAAGGGGGAACGGGGTCATAGTTGAGGTGAAGGAGGAAGCTAAAGCATTCTCCCACTGGGTTGTAAACAAATTCCACCAGGCGGCAACACCCAAACGTCTTGCCGCGAATCGGGAAATCCAAAATATACTTCATCTTACAAGCATCTACAGTGCAGACAAAGGCATGAGCAGAAGCGCGTGGTTTTGGAAAGTGCCTCCTATGCACGAGCTTTTGTACAAACAAAAGCATTTTGCTGAGCTAGACTCGAGGGCCTTTACCTTAACTGCAGACATTTGTGAACTGGAGTCATACCCAATTCACACGGCCGCGCAAAGGTACCTTTAGCTTAGGTCCCTTAGCTGAAGGTACCTGTAGTAAACGGCGTTCTTGATCACACGATAAATAAACGGAACAGTTTCAGGTGATGTCCATTGCATCCCTGCTAAACTGCGAGAGGAGCACCGGATAAACAATTATTCCTCGAAATCGGTTTGACGCGCTGTTTTTGATTATTGTGTGTGAAATAGCACATTTAAAACCTAAATATTATTTGTGTTTGCTTTTGCGGCACTTTATTTTTTTTTTCTCTAAGTCTAAGGGCGCACGTACATGAGTCTTGCTTTAAAACATCCGACCTGTCTGGCCATACTGGCCCAAAATCATCTGCGTTTACCAGTTTTCCTTGTTACTAGAACCACTCAGTTGGGAAACTGCCGTAGAGCCTGCTTTAAAAAAGTGGCTCCGATCCGTACACGAGAACCGAGCTAATGGCGATCGCAACGCCGCCATTTCTCCCGCAGCGTCCAGTTCAAGAACTCCACGGCTGCACGACGAGTAGGGCAAGGGCCGGTGGCGCCATCTCGCAGAGCCATCTCGCAGTAGCTATGTAAAACAACTTTCATGTTTCAACTCGTCGCTAAAGGGTGGCGCTGTTATCGTATTTAGCTCGGTATCGGTGGACGCCAGCGGCCCAGGTTTCAACGGCGAGTTTCCCAACTGAGGGTCTTAGTAACATTGCAGTTTTTATTGCGAGGAGGGCGACTTTTTTCTTTTTATAGCAGCTCCATTTTTTCAGAAAGTTCTCACTGAAGCAGCTAAATAGTGCCCGCCAGAAACGAACCACGTCAGAGTTTCACGGTTACGCCAGTCACGCCGTCGAAAGGGAAGGACAACGACGAGGATGAAGGGTCCTAGGCGGGAGAGTCGGACGACTCGTCTACAATCTCGAAAAAGAGCTCGCAGTGGCCCATCGCGTTCGGGTTCATAGCAGACATTTCTTTCCACGCTCCTCCGCCGCTACCTGCTAGCTGGAGTATGCGTTCCTCGTTAATGTATTATTCCATCACATTTGTGTTCAAAATCATTTCATAGTTTGCTACTTATATATTGTAGCGGAGGAGAAGAAGACGAGCTAGCAACGTGACAAAAAGAGCGCGCGGAGTTTGGGGCAAGGATGATAGAAGATGACGGACGTTCTGTCCTGTAATTAAAGAGTTTGAAAGCAGACATCTGCTTCGGTATATTCAATTTGTTATAATGCATTAAACAATACATATTTATATATCCATGATTTTTATCTTGAGTTCGTGGGTCCCAGGCTACTGACTCCCTGTAGCTTTAAAGGGAGCTTCGCGAGTTCCGTTTAACACAGGACCTCTCATAGCGAAAGGGACCTTTATGCGCCGTCTGATTACGATCTCCTCTCTTTACTAGAGGTATACCTGTGCCAAAAGTACCTTTACGCTGCCGTGTGAATTGGGTATAAGCCGTGAAAAAGAGCAACGTGGTTCGGGACGCATTTTACGTGGCTCTGACAATTTACGCCCCATATGTTTCCGGCGTCAGGAACCAAGCAGCATAGCAAGAGTTATCTTGAAACTACAAAAATAATAATAATAATTATTAAAAACTGCCGGATTTCCGCTAAAACTTTGATGCATGGTGGAAGTCGTCACGATTAAAGATCCAAAGAAACAAAATAAATAGTCCAACGGTCGTCGGCGGCGTCATGAGGCCTCGCCGAGTGCGCAGTATAACGGTTTTGCAATTGATTACTATAAACGACTTATTTTTCGCGGGCTGAATATTTCGCGATTTAGGTGAAAGCTGACATTTTGAAATAATTCGCGGGTTCTAATTTTCGAGACGCGGTGGGATCTTAATATAGACTCCAGTGTGTTTACATTTAACCAGAATTGTTCGCAGGACCTATGTTTCGCGATTTGTAGGAGATTCGCGAAATTCGAGAAAATTAGGTTTCCGCGAAAATTATGTCGTTCACTGTATATTGTACATTTGTGAAGTTCTTTTTTTTTTTTTTTGACCACGCCGATTTCTGACATTAAGACTCTCTCCCTGCTTTTGTTCAAACGCGTTGTTCCTTATTAAATTAACAAATCAGCTTCAAATAAGTGTTGAAGACTTCGTGGCATCCTCTATAGGGTAAAAATACAAAAAAACAAAAACAAACAAGGAACAGTGCGGGCAGCTCGGCCGCTCTTTCTCTCAGCAACAAACACACCGTCGGAGCATCCAACAGATTCCTTTTTCGTTTTTCTTTTATTTTTTAACTTTGTTACTTTATTTGTTGCTGGGTTCGAGTGCTCTAATAATATTAATTGGGGTTGTGTGGGTATTTGGAGAGCACCTAGTTGGTCAGCAATATCAAAGCTGTGACGAGTCACTCGCTGTAGTTGAGGAATTTAGCCAGTGCAGTGGAAACGCTAGCCTGGGGTCTTTAACGTGCGTCACGCAGTAGTGATACATGACCGCACGCCGGTACGATGCTCAGTCCGAGTGCTCTCGTTTCTGTAAAGGTGCCGTCGCAACCGTTGTTGTTACACGATTGGCGTTTGTTTTGTTGCGCGATGGTGTGGTCCGAGCAATTAAAGATTGAGGTTGTTAGAATGGTCTCACGAGGTATGAAATGGATATCAAATAAAAATAATAAATGCAAAAGAGCGCCAGCTCTGCTCGCTCAGCCCCCTCTGCGCTTAAAGGGATACTGAACCAAGGAATTTATTGCCCATAATAAGTGGTGCACGTTCTTTCCACGAGGCAGCAGTCGCCGGTGTGCGCGAGCACACGCAACAAAAACGACGTCAAAGACCTCCATTCACAATTAAGATGACAGTGAAATGTAGGGGCGTCGGGCCAAAGGAGAATAAAGACATGTTTTACATCTACACAGTGGTGTCTGGTGTAAAAGGTAAGCGATTAATTGGTCTAACAAGCACGTAGCTTTCACTTGTAGAGATGAAAAGCCTGTCATTATTCTCCTTTGGCCCAAGCTCATGAATTTCACTCTTAAGCATGAATGGAGGTCTTTGACATCATTTTCGTTACGTGTGCTCGCGCAAACCGGTGGCTGCTGGCTCGTGGAAAGAACGTGCGCCACTTATTATGGGCACTAAATGTTTTGGTTCAGTATCCCTTTAAAGGCCTGTTCGCACAGGCAGGGAAGTGCTAAATCCACGAATGGCTTTATTAAGGGCGACCAGGTCACTCCGCGTTTCCCAATAGGAGCGCGCGGGCCAAGAAACATCACGTAAACGGCTTGGAGGGAGCGAGTGTACCGCTAGCGCCGCCCTAGCTCAACACCAAAAGCACGGCGGCCGCTATGGATGGTAATGGGAGCGTGTGAAAATAACGTTGGTTTCAGATGATTTCTGTCGCATTTAATAAACATGCGCCAAGGCTAGCACATAGTGTGTATAGAATAGGTTAAAATGAGTCAATATAGTATAGTTTTCTCGAGCAGAATAGCTAGTATTGTGAGCGAGGTATCAGTAGGATGCACGAGTGTACAAGATGGTGCATCGAGTTCGCCTGCTGGAGCCCACTTCCGTGATCGGAATAAAAAAACATCGAGTTACATGCTCCGCAGGTGGGCTGTGACGCTCTTGGAGAATGTTCGAAGTGAGACACTGTCGATTGGTACTGAACTGGCGACTGGCAGAGGGAGGGGGGGGGGGGAGAGGGGGGGATCTCCAAAGTTGCACTGCACGTGGTGCGAAGGAGTTCTAGTGACAAAGCGTATGAGTTTAAAGGGGCTGCAGTCCACCAGTGTGAGTACGCCGCAGGGAGGCGGCAAAAGGAAGCGGGGAGTCCAGTAGGAGAAAAGTGGTCGCTACTTGACGTCGATGTTGAAGCGGGTCTCTGCCGACTGAACGGAGGAGGGGCAGTGCTCGATAAGATGGTGTTCGGGGGCCAAGTTGGTGCCTCATAATAAGGTAGAAAGCGCGACGTTGCGCCGACTCGAGGGAGACAACAAGTTGCCTGGTTGCCTAATCCCATACCCAGCAGCAAAACTCCAGGATGGGCAACACCAGTGCTGTGAACAGCAATCTGGTCACATCAAACTGGCTTTTCTTCTGGATCGAATGACGAAGTCAAGGAGTCATCTTTCCCGGGACACGACGTTTTGGACATAGCTATGGAAATCGAAATGCTGGTCGGTGATGAATGACACCTAGGAGGTGGATATGCGTTGTTCTTGGGGTCTCCACTCTGTTCACGAAGAGTGTTGGAGGGGTCGAAGGTTGGCGCTAGGCAGTGGTGTGCATGGTAGATTTGCATCCAATTTAGGGGAAGTTTGTTATCTCTTTAGAGAAGAATGCGATCTAGACCAGATTGTAGCTCCTTACCGAACGCACAATCGCAATGACGATGAGAAAAGTCCTTAAGAGACAGCCTATTACCCTCAAAACGTCACCGGTCGTGGAGCGGACACACACAGATACACACGCGAAAGCGTATGCTAGTGTGTTAAGCTACGGCGCCAGTAAACGCGGTGGCGGTTCAGCGGACTAGAGAATGTACTAAATAAGCAAAAGCAAATGCGGCGCGCTCGCGCTGTCTCGGGTGACCTGGTAGCCCCTATGAACCCGATCATGGCTAAAACCATAGCGCTGACCTCGCTCCAACCGCATGCTGACGGGAGCGTTCACTAGCTTTGTATCGTATTGTCAAAACTATTGCTCATGGCAGACGATAAGTAGCTGACGACATGTGAGCAGCACTGCATCAGCACATCGCTGCATGTGGAAACCGGCCTTTATTCTTCCAGCGGCGAGCACCGCACTGCCATGGCGTTTAACCTGTACTGTCTTCATGACGGCATAAAATACCCTCTTGAAGCAATTAATTTGCTTCAGGGCATGGGCCAGCTCGTGGGTTCTGCTGCCTGTCCGGTGTGCGAAGCTTCAGTGACGGTGCAAGTCCGCGCTAGATCTGCTGATGGCTACGCCTGGAGGTGTATTGTGTGGATGACTGGTCACGTGCCCAAGAGGAAGCCGTCCAAGGTTCAGTGCCGGGGCGAGGTCTCGGTACGGAGCGGTTCCATTTTCGAGGGAATGCACCTGGCGTTTCCCCAACTCATGAAAATCATCTACCTCTGGTGCCAGAACCTGCCGTGCGCCGTCATTCAGCGGGACACTGATGTCGCAAAGAAAGACAAGAACTGATTGGATGAGCCTTTGTCAGGACGTTGTGATAAATGCTGTGTTTATGCACTCAAAGATGATTGGCGGCGAAGGCTTGACTGTAGAGCTAGACGAGAGTATGTTCGGGTGGCGAAAGTACCATCGCGGGAATTTTAGGCCAGGCCAGTGGGTTTTTCGGCGGTGTGCAACGTGGCAGCGGGTGCTCCTTTCTTGTACCCGTGGAGACCCATGACGCTAAAACGCTGCAAGGGCCCATAGGCGAGTGCTTCCGCCAGGAAACAAGAATAATTACCGACTGCTGGGCTGGCTTTCGCAAGCTTGCAGATGACGCTCGCTTCACGCACCTCACCGTCAACCACAAGCTGCACTTTGTCAACCCGAACACTGGTGCGCGCACTAATATGGTGTAGGGCACCTGGGCCCGCGTCAGAATATCTCTCTCATCTGGACGGCGCGAGAGCCAACATTTCACTGGTCACTTTGCAAAGTTCATGTTTTCCAGGAGAGAGAAGGCGCGCGGAAACACTGATAGATTCCAGTCGTTCGTCGCCGTGGCTGCCAAATTCCACAGTCCCGACGCAGACAGGGACCTTCCTTATAGTGCTGAGGTCGAGGAATCTGACGGCCCCGATAGCTTCCAAAGATCCGCAGCGCTGATCCCGTCGCCCGCTTGCCTGCATAAAGACGACTTAGGTGCCAACCACTTGTAGAATGCTCGTTATGTCAGTTAAGTTCTGATATGGTCTAAATGGCCCTTTTTATGGCCCTTATTTTTTTGCGAATGGAGCTGCTTTCTGAATGCGGTACCCCGTGCCTCCATATAAAGTTTACAGGGAAGACCCAGCGATAGTATGTGGTCCCCAACTAGGATTTCACGTGATACGATTCAAATAAATATTTCTCTTGCTTATTTCGCGCCTTTTGTCTCAATAGATGCCCCCATTGCAGTCGCCCCGCTGTGCTCTTACTTGCTCAATCGGCGTCGGCGTTTCTCAGCTTCGTCGTCTTTTCCAGCAGCGCACCGGCGAGTGCGGCCGATCTGACACAACGCGTTCGGCTTTGGCTAGCAGACGGCGTTCGTAAAATGGCGTCAGCTGTTGCTGGTTTCACGCGGCGGTACCGTGCGTGCTTCCATTCATTCGGCGTTCGTTGCCATGGTGAAGTCGATAAAAGCAGACGGCCTTTATGTTGGGGAAGAACACTGCAGCGCAGCGATACGAGGCGCGTGCTGAGGCCCTTCCTGTTTTCCTTTCAATGGCGAAACGCGAACGAAAAGAGTTCAAAATAAGGACCTAACGCAGAAGGCTGGTTTTCTCCAGCGCCTCTTAATTTTGCGAGCCTTGGACGGAAAACGTGTTTTTTGTCACTCCGCGCTCTATTGTTTTTTATCTGTAACATGGGTCTAAAATATCAAACTGCCAGCTGAGTGACTCTTGCGTGATGCGTGTTTTATGCATCGTACAAAAAGAAGCACGGACCCCGTGGTGACTTTGCGCTTATGACTTTGTAGTGATGAACAATGCTCCTTGCCACAGTGCTGCTCTAAAAAAAGAACCACCGTTGTCGACTGGAAAAGTCGACATGCAAGCATGGCTCACAAAGAAAGGAATGTCTTGGTCTGATGACATGGTGAGGGGTGAACTCGAGCTTCCGAGAAGGTTATCACACCCGGCACTGTGTACCTGATTGACACCTTGACAGCTGCCCATAGCCTCGAAGTCCTGCGACTGCCTATGTACCATTGTGAGTTCAATACTACTCAGCTGGTATGGAGGAAGGTGAAGAGCTACGTGGCGATCAAGAACAAGCTTTTTACGCTGCAAGAGGTGAAGTGGCTCTTACCAGAGGCGCTGGTATCTGTCACACAAGAGGACTGGCAAAACTGTTGTGCCCATGTTGAGCGTGTTGAAGGTGAAGCGTGCGAAGGGGTCAACATTGTCGACAGCGACATCGATCCAGTGGTATTCACTGTTCAAAACACGAGTAGCTCTTCCGATGAATCTACACTCTAAGAAAAAAGGAAGCGTGACTTGGTCCCCGAGCGGAGCAAGTGCGTTGCCACAACCATTAGTCCCCTCGGGGACTAACGGGAAGGGGAGTAACTGTTGCACCCCTCCATTAGTCTCTCGCACTAGCACCGTTGGGACTAACATTTACACCGTTTCAATTGCACCTCGAGGACCAACTGTTAGGCCCTTGCACTTGGTCTCCTGGGACAAACTGTGACACCGTTTCAATTGAACCCCTAGGACAAACTGTTAGGCCCTTGCACTTGGACCCCTGGGACTAACTGTTACACCGATTCAAATGAACCCCAAAGACCAAGTGTTAGGCTTTCGCACTTGAACCCCTTATGTCTAAACGTTGCGCCCTTGCATTTTAGTCCCCTGCAACTAAAGGTTTATCCTTCACATTTGGCCCCGAGCCACAAATCTCCGAAACGAAATTGTGCAGTTCAGGTTAAACGTAGCTTTATTGCCTCGTTGATACACATCGCATTCAAGGATGACTGAAGTCGAAGTTCCGGGGCGGTATAATCCCCGATAAGGCCAAATTCCGAAGAGTGCACTTGCGTCGACGATGGCCTGGACACTGGGACGTCTGTCCAAACCGGTCGTGGTCCCAGCACCGTTTATTGGGGCACCGGCAGCTTCTTGCCTGTTTGCGAGGAATTCGGATTATTAGTAACAGGGCAGCGTGAAATACTCGATCGCTCGACAAAAGAATGAGATACATCACACGCATAATAAAATAAGAAATAGGCTGCATAAGTGCTACAATGGTTCACATCCAACGAGCGATCTGTTGACAGCAGACCAGAGCAATATTAGATTTCTGGCAGAGCGTTCGCTGCGAATTACAGACCCAGTGTGTGCGTACTCAAACTATGCTTCGAAGTTACGGTACGAGCTCCCACCATCAACGCGGAAATCTACTGTACAATCGAATAAATGTCTCCATTAATGCCGGTTCTCAGATGCAGCGAAGCGCTGATTAACGCTGCTAACGTGTCGTGAGCTGCTTTTCGTCTGCCGTGAGCAACAGTTTTGACGGTGCGATACAGAGCTGGTGAAAGCTCCCGTAAGCACGCGCTTAGCGCCAGGTCAGCTCTATGCTTGTAGCTCTCTGCTGCGTGTGTGAACAGGGCTTTATGGTAGGGTGCCTCAATGTTCTTTTGTTTAGGGTGATGCCACCCTTTGTAGTACCCGATGCCAACAGCACGCGCTCACGGGTAAAATACAAAAAAAATCGACGAAAACAAAATGTCGCCATGGCAGAGTCAGTGGCACAAACGCGTGCAGGGGCACCCTCTTTCACGCGCTTTTGAACAGAAAATAAAAATAAAAACTGTGAGACAAAATGGCCAGATGTCTCCACCCTAAGCAAAGTGCACATGAAGGCACCCTACAGTATGGTAAAGCAATCCTGCCAGGGTCTGCAAAACACATGAAAATAAGCCATCAGTAGAACTGGCGTTTTGCTCGATACGATTGAATATCAGGTCTCTGTGCTGCATAACAAAATCAGCAACCATGGTGCCAAAAAGAACAAAGCATGGCGCGCGCTTTGCAAGCTAGAGAACGCGCTCAAAATAAAACACTTTCTGAAGCCGCAGTTAATGAATATACCTTAATCAGAAGTACTTCGACATACCTTAATTGAGTTCCCTTGTCTTGTGACTTCAGAAAAGATCAAGTGCAGTGTTGCAGCACCGCGAATCCAAACTGGATCCCGCAATGAGACGACACAGGGAGAAAGAGGCGACCAGCTTCTAAGTTCTGACGAAGGCTGCACTGAAAACAGGTTCTTTTCAAACGAAGACCCCTTCTATTTTCCCGACGGACCCTCTCTGCCCCATCTGCCCCACCGGCCGCATGAGAGGAGCGCAAGAAAGAATGCAGGGTGGGGGGTTGGTGGGAGAGCGAAGGGACGCTGAAGAAAATCTCTTTCCCCCTCCCACTACATACGACACACGGACACCCCAATGCCCCAAGGCCGGGACAAGGTCGAAGGTCGCCATTTTCAACACGCAAACACGTTTTATTTTTGTTTGTTTGTTTTTTTGTTGTTTTTTTCTCTCTCTTTCTTTTTTCAGTTTTCTGGGGGCCTTTTGTTTTAGTTCGCATTTGTTTTGTATTAGCAGGGTGTTGATATGGACGAAGTTCCGAGCGCGGTTCCTTCGTTGTTCATCTGGAATGTTATCTGGAACAGCGACGACGATGGCATGAAGGAGTCTGGATACTGCTCCTGAATGTGGTTTTTGAGTGGAACGTGCCGTGCTTGAAGAGTGTCTTTGCGGATTTTGAGTTCGACATTGGACTACCCAGAAAGGTTGGTCACGGGGAGACGCAGAGGCGAGGCTCGACTTGTTCTCAGTAACTCAGTTTTAACAATGAAGTGACCATTTGTTCTGACTGCGAGACTCCGGTGTTAAAAGCGCGGCTTCTACAAACTGTTTTAAGAGAAAAAAAAAGTCTTAGTATTTGGAGGTGTTCCGTTTGGATAAATGCTATTTTTTTGCGCGAAAGCAAATTACGTGAATGGTACTTGTGAAATGTCAACAAATCATTTTTGACGAGATAGTTGGGTGAAGTAGAGTCAAAGCGTTCGTTAACTCGCATTCGCACAACGCGCGAAGCTCTACCATGTAATGTCTGAACGTTCGCGGCACATTAAACAAATTCGCCAGTTTCGTCCGAGTTTTGTCAACACTTTCAGCCGTGCTGGGCTGAGTCTCGCCGATTCCCAAGACAAGCGAAATATCATCCGTCCACCTAGCGAATATTCCGTTTGCCTTCGCGGACTAAATCATACAGATGCATCTTGTCTGAGGGGACTAATGGCTGCTTTTGCTTGCGCACTCCTATCCGTTAGTCCCAGTCAAGCGCAGTTAGTCCTCAGGTTTTGCTCGCGGTGCCTAGCTTGAACCAGATGGTCCTTTCGGGGAGCAACTGGGAGTTCAGAGTACCAAATGCTGCCGTTAGTCTCTTGAGGCCAACTTTTTTCTTAGAGTGTAGCAAAGATCTAAGCGGCATCGAGAAACTCGAGTAACGGTCACTTTGTTAGTGTTTTTTGCTACATAACAGCCTTTGTGAGGGCCACAACAATCTGTGCAAGTCGTGCGTCTCTCCATAGCTTCAACACCCCTGTCTTTCAGAAAAAAAAAGAAAAAGAAAAGAAATCACGAATGCACCAGGAGCCGAGTGTCATCATATCGTTCGTGCAAAGAATCCCCATGTCGGTTGTCATTTTTCGCTCGCTATCACTCGCAGGAGGACTCAGTTGAAGCACATAGCCTAGAAAGCCTGCAATGACGAGCACTTGTATCGTTCTTCTACACTATTTGTTTCGCCCCGTGAAACACCTTGTAATCAGCTGCGGACAAGTACTGCAATTGTAACAGGAAACCTTTGTCTGCCAATAACATAAACGAGACACTGAAGGAAATGCCCTTCTTCTATCACTTAAATATCCACCAGAGAAAGATCGGACTCGGTGGTGTTGTGCACCAGTATACTTGTGCTGCATTTGACTTACGTAAAATAGTATATTTCTTTTCAATTCATTTAATTCTTTATTCCCTTTGGGTCCTAAGGCAAATAGAAGGTAGGGGGTGGTTCTTCAAAACACATAAAAGTAAAAAAAAACACGCACTACGAAACGTCTGTTAAAAAGTTGGTAACAACATTTAAAAAATCAACAGTGTTAGGTATAGAGGCTATATGTGCGCGAAGGCGATTCCAATCAATGCAGGTCAGGGTTAGAAAAGAGGCCCTAAAAGTGGCGGTGCTGCAATGAGGAATCCCTACCTTTAGGTCAGGGTCTACACGTGATAATATGTACGATGGTTCTAAAAACAATGCTTGACAGAGAGCGAGGTTAGAGTGATACATCTTGTGAAATAAACATAGACGAGTTATTTTTCTTCGAAAAAAAAAGATCAGGGACGCAGAGGATCGATTTCATGGAAGTTAAACTGGCTGTGCGATGATAGTTCGGAAGCATTAAACGTGCAGAACGATTCTAAATAGATTAGACAGCTGATGCAAGGGTGATACCGGGATTTGAAATTAAAGCTGCATATTCAAGTTTAGGACGAACTAGGGTTATATAGAGAAGTGGTTTTAACAAAAGGGGAGCAACCAAAAAGTTACGTTTGAGATAGTTGAAAAGTCGATTTGTGTTATTAGTGACATATTGGATGTGGATATTCCAGGAGAGGTCTTTGGTTATGTGGATGCCGAGATGTTTATAGGAAGACACAGAAACTAGAGTAGAATTGTCGATTGAGTAGGAAGGACAAGAGTTGTTATGACGAGATACTCTCATAAAATTACATTAAATTTTGTTAAGCTCCATGAGCGATTTTTTGGAGATGTTGCTGATATCAACCTGAAGGGCGGAAATGTCAGAGTCGTTAACTATCTCTTTATAAATTACACAGTAGTCAACGAATAGACAAATAGAAGAGGAAACATGCAGAGGAAGGTCATTGATATAAATAAGAAATAAGAGTGGTCCGTGTACAGAGCCCTGAGGGACACCGAATTTGACAAGTGAAGGCGTAGAATTAGTGCCAATAGTACGAACAAAATGGAAGCGATTCGTTAGGAATGATTTTCTCCAGGTGAGGACATTGGAATCTGTGCTAAGGTTACTAAGTTTATGTAGAAGTAGCTGGTAAGAAACCTAGTCAAAATCTTTCGAGAAATTCAAGAATATGCAGTCAGTCGTAGAACCCTGGTCTAGAGTGAGGTGAAGATCATGTGTTAATGTTAGTAGTTGGGTATCATAGGAACAAAACTTTCCAAAAACCATGTTGAGCTACTATGTAGAAGGAGTTGGAGTCAAGGAAGTAGCAAGATGCGAATATATTACGTGGTCAAGAATTTCGCAAAGGATGCTCGTTAAAGAGATCGGTCGGAAAGAATTAGGATTATTGTTCTCGCCGACTTTGTGCATTGGAATCACCTTCCCCACCTTTGAGTCACTGGGTAATATTCCTTGTTCAAGAGACTTGGAAGAAAAGATAAGATAGAATAATGTTAGAATACGTTTTAGTGTTCTTTGAAAATTTAGCAGTTATAATATCGATGCCGGCTGCCGAAGAGATTTTAATATTTTCAATTATCTTAGCAATCCATTCAGGTTCTTTAATAAGAGGATACATTGTCAAAAAGTTACAAACTGGAGCTGCGGGACAGTTGGAGGTATCAGGGCACGAACACGCTTTGACGAAAACATCATTTAAAACTAAAGAACACGGTTCATTTGGTACACCCTTGAGCGATATGAAGGTGAACAGCCCTCTTGTTTTTGACGCTCCTGCAAGTTTCGGAACAAGCTCTGTTTCAGAAGAGGGCTAGAACGCAAAGTTTAGACCCTTGGCCATGTACTATTTGAGACGTTGAGAGTTAAGGGGATTCAACCGCTCGTCACTCAATGGGTGAATTTCGCTACACAAACCTGAGTTTCAGGAATGCACGATAGTATTCATTCTTTTGGAGGTTACTTATGATAACGTAATGAAGGTCGTACGGCCCTTGGATTTTTCTTTTAGAGCAGTAGAGATTTTTAATAAAATCCAAAAATATGACCGTTTTGACTGTTTGTAGCGCGTTTTGAGGCATTTTTGAAAATACAATTATTTAGAAGACAAACGTGACAAAACGCTTGGCCGTACGTACTAGGGGTGCCTCTAATCTTAATTTTAAGACAATGACGAGAAAGCAAAATATTGTTGTATTTGCGTATTTGTGTAAATAACATCACCCTGTTAATTTTATTTCCAACTTGTTAAACGAGATGGCGACACTAGTACTAATTGTCTCGAACCGGAGATTTTCTTGCTGTTGCTATTGGTGTTTTTCTCTCGAGCTCGAATTCGACCGTGATGTTTCGTTGCTCGTCGATCGGTAGCACGTCTAACGAAAGCTCGCGCTGTAAAGCTCACTGATCGTGGATTCAATCCACCGCCTCTGCCCGTTTCAATCTGAATGAGCATCGTACCGGCGTGCTGTCATGTATCACTGGCGTGATGCACGTTAAAGTCGTTAGACAAGCAGGGGTATACTGCACTGTCTTTCATCTCCTACGAAGACACCAGATGCCCTCGGAGCTGACTAACTTCCCGCTGTATAAACATAGACACAAAAGAATTACAATTGATGGCTCCGTTGGTCGGCACTTTTTGAATGTTGCAAAAAAGTGTAACTAGTCATCAGCAGACTCCTAGCGAAAGGCCTGATAAGGCTCTGAAGGCGATACTTTTGTTGATTCTATTGTTTTGTGTGTGCTATGTTAGCGCGCTTGGTCAAACGCTTGCATACGCTACAAGTGTTGCTCGTAAGCACCCTAAAGGTCTATTCACACGATGCATCTTGTTGGCGAATCTTGTGTCTCGAAACTAAGTTTTGGGAAACAGATTCGCCGTCTTAATGCGACCGAAAAAGTGGCGCTGCGCCGAAAAATGTGGCGCGTGTTACTCGCTTCTGGAGCAATTTTTAGCTGAAACCTCACCGAGGCCTGTCAATCATCCGAAGGAGCAACGCGGGCGCTGCCAATGGCCGCTCGACTTGGCTATGACGTCTGACTTTCAAGGAGGAGCGAGCTTTTGGAGGAGTTTGATTTTTGGCCGATTCCGTATCCGAGCCAAAGCCGAAAGAAAAAAAAACAAACAAACATGGCGACCGACAAGCGGAGAAGCGGTGTGTACGGGCGATGAGTCTTGTTCCTACTTGGTTGCAGGTGTGAGAACGGCGCTTTAGCAGTACGGGTTGGTGGCGAGTGTAGATTGATCAACAGTCGCGAAGAGTGCAAGCACCGCATATAAACATGATGGCTGGAGATAGCTTTCTTCATTAGCGGTGCAAAAATGTCCGAAACGCTTTGAGATCACCCGCCTGTTCTTTGACGTTCGCGGTCTTTACCGGGTTTGGCAGGACTTGTAAACCCGGTGAGCCAAATCTGACGAAGTTAATTGAGTGGTATTAATAAAATAGACTGTCTTTTCACACTGTGCGTACTTCATATCATTTTGATGCGAAACGCTTTGTATTCCTGGTGCAGGTGACAAGGTTAAGGCTGAACTCCATGGAACGAATTATGTGACGAATAACTGGCGAACGCCGCCCGACGGCACGCTCGCTTTGCGCGCGACGTAGCGGCCACAGTGTTGATTCCACGCGCAGAGCAAAAGCCGCCGGGCAAAATTCGTCGGTTATTCGCAGCATATTCGTCCCTTGGAGTTCAGCCTTTAGGCGAAATTCTCGCGAGTCAATACGTCACAGGTTTCGCGCGTCAAACTCTACGTGTGAACGAACCAATTTCGCGAAATCTCGGTTTCGCTGAACTGTGGCGCGTTAAAAAGATGCATCGTGTGAATAAGCCTTAAGATCGTGCAGGGTTGAACAGAGATATCCTAATGTGTAGGGTGCCTCAATGTCCAGGGTGCCTCAATGTCCTTCTGCTTAGGGTGATGCCACCCTTTGTAGTGCCCGATGCTGACCGACAGCAGGCGCTCACGGGTAAAATACAAATAAATCGACAAAAACAAAATGTCGCCATAGCACACTCAGCGCCACAAACGTGTGCTGGGACCGGCTTCTTCACGCGCTTCTGAACAAAAAAAAAAAAGAAAAATAAAAGTGTGGGAAAAAATGGTCAGATGTCTCCACCCTAAGCAAAGCGCACATGGAGGCACCTAGCTACTATAGACGTTTCCACTGTTTACAAAAATCACAGTCCACACGTGTTAAATCACAGTCCAGAACGCGCACGTTCGTCGCTTCGGAAAGCGAGCAAATCACGCGCCATATGCACGAACACTGAAAATGGAACCTGCCAAGTGTCCTTTTTGGAAAGGTCTATACTTTGTTTCACCTTGTGTTGTACCGCAGGAAAGGCTATAAGCGCGAGCTCCTTGCTCTGG
Organism: Ixodes persulcatus; assembly: GCA_013358835.2. NCBI lineage: Eukaryota > Metazoa > Arthropoda > Arachnida > Ixodida > Ixodidae > Ixodes > Ixodes persulcatus. The sequence goes on along the minus strand of JABSTQ010001135.1, from coordinate 16,564 downwards.
GGCAGATCTCGGCGGCACAAGCTCTCGTGCCGTAAGGGCAGCTGTCAACGCTATGAGCTCGCGCTTCAGCCTTCGCTGCGGTACAACATAAGGTGAAACTGAGTATAATATGTATTTTGTAATAAAAAAAAATAGTTGATTGACTTGCAAAGAAGGCTAAAATAGTTATTCCGAACAAACTTTATTTTATGAAACATTATTTCAGATATTTTCAATCTGTAGACCTTGTTTGGTGGCTAGTGGATATGAAAAACAAAAAAAAAAGAAGCATGATTTCTATTATTTTGAACAATTATAATACATTTTCTTAATCAACAAACAGGTGCTTACTCTGAGATGCAAAGTGAATTTTGACTTTAGTGTTTTGGCGCCCGAAACATTTTTTTTTTTGTAAATTTAACATTTCCCGTTTTGCGGATTAAGGAAAAAAAAAAGCCAAACGGGCCATCAGTAGGTAGAAATTACGTTTCTACCTAAGGTGAGGCGTATGTTTCTGTTTTTTTTTTCTCCGCCTTTCTAATTTTTAGGCAAAATCGAATGAACCTCTAAATAACTTGTGTGTCATTCATAAATAACCTCGGGAGTTCACTATGATATTGCCCGTTTTGAACACCTCTTTCAACAGTGATCTTACCATGCCACGATGGAATAAAGCGGTGCTACTTATCTTTCTGGAAACAAATTGGGGTGTGTATATGTTTATACAGCCTGAAGTAAGTCTGCCTCAATGAGCAACTTGTCTCCCAGCTGTAGGTGAGCAATTTAGCCAGTGCAGTACAACCGGTAGCCTCGGGTCTTTGACGTGCATCACGCAGTAGTGATACACGACCGCACGCCGGTACGATGCTCATCCAGATCGAAATGGGCAGGGGTGGGGATTGAGCCCAGGATCCCTGGGTTTTGCAGCGCTAGCTTTGGCTCCACGTGCTCCGAGCTGGTGTGCGCTAGCCCACTCGGCCACCGATCCCCCCGCCCCCCACAATGGTCTGGACTGAAGCCCTTCGATGTGTTTCCGTTCGCCTTGCAAGTGGCGTCAAATGCCCCAGCGCCGGGCTCAGCTCAACCACCAGGGTCCCCTTTTCCCCGGACATGGGTTAAGCCACGCACAGCCAGACGAGGGTGGACGAACCCACATGGCTCGGGGTTCGTAGCGACGCCACTCACCAAGCACCTACTAAAGTAGGTGCCCCCTGCGTGCGGGTATGGTGGCCCACGTGGCTGGGGTCCGTGGTGACGCTACTCACCAAGCACCTAGCACCTGAGGTGAAGGCGCCCTCTGCGGGGCTCGAGGTCCGTGGAGACGCCACTCTCCAAACACCTGCTTTCACAGATGCCCCCTGCGAGGTTCTAGGCTGTATAAACATACACACAACCCAATTTTTTTTGTATAAACATACACACAACCCATCTTTTTTAAATGAGCGGCTTTTGGAAGCGAATGGCAGCGGAGCACCCGCTACTCGCACGTGTCTTGCGCGTTTCCACAACAGTTAATGGTTGGCGGCAGCTGGTTGGCGGTACTTGTAAGCGTGAATTTTATTAAATGAATTTAGTCAGCACTTACCGGCAGCGCCTTCAACTTATAGAATTTACGAGGATAACTCGAGTGCAACATGGCTTTGTGTATTTGAGTAGTTCTTTTTCGCTAACAGGCAGACAGACGGAACGTGTCCTTTCTTGCCAAACCCGTTGCCAATCCTGTCAGCTGCTATGCACTTGACGCGCAACTGTGGACGAGCAGTAGAGCCGCGCCACTTCTTCGGACAGAGAACTCCTTGGTACAGATGAGCTATGCTTAGAATCGGCACTTTGTTTCCTAATATTTATGTAGGCGCCGCCATCCTGGTGCTTGTACAGAGCAAACGCAACTGCCGATCGTCGTGATTCAAAAGTGCGACTTCCTCGGCATTTGATTCGGTGTTAGGAAGCTCATGTAATATTGCTTTTTTCTGTCACGAAGCGTTTAAACATTTTTGGAGGACTTAAAAGCGTTTCCTGTGATTTCAGATAGATGTTGAGATAACTGGCAGCCATGATTTTAAGCCACAATATTGACAAGTGTCGTTACCCTGAAGCGTAGCTTATTTAGTGGCACTAGGGAAGATCATGACGGAACAGCGCAGCACTGAGCTAGATTTCAGACGCCACGTTCTTCTATATAGTGCCACTAAATAAGCTATGCTTCAGAGTAACGAAACTTGTTCATATTGTGGCTTAAAATCATGGTTGCCAGTTATCTGAAGAGTTATCTGAAATCACAGGATACGCTTTTTGTCCTCCATAAATGTTGAGCAAAGCAATATTATGTGAGCTTCCTAACAAAATATCTAATGCTGAGGAAGTCACAATTCTGATTCATGACGATCGGCAGTTGCGTCTGCTCTGCCCAAGCACCAAAATGTCGGCGTCCACAAAAATGTTGGGGAACAGAGTGCCGATACTCCAAGCGCAGCTTATTTAGTGGCTCAAGTTCTTCCCAGAAGTAGCGCGCGGCACGTGTCTCGAGCATTTCCACAAAAATTATTGGCTCCACTTTTCCCAGGATAGATGGGATTTACTCCACACATCCTGGGAGCCGGTTTGCAAAACAGTATTCAGACGAAGAGCAGGCCTATGTAGAACATAGGAAGTGCATAACTACCACTTTATTTGTTTTTTGTTTTCTAGATTTGATCTGAACTCTAAAAATAAACCTCTTTTTTTTGCAAAACAACGTTTGCGTGTTAAATGTGGTGGTCCAAACGGCCGCACCTTGTGCTGTTGATAATTTCTAACGTGGATGGAACTTCGAATCTATTCGGAAATCAGAGCTTATTCTACGTTTTGTAAGCCACTGTAAACTACGTATGTACTGGCTCGTATCTCGCGCCGCCTGATGGCCGCTTCCTGCAGCGGCGGACGCAGAGTGAACAAGGTCTAGCTCGAGATCGGCAGCGAACAGCCCGTCGCCCGAGCCCACCCCGAGCGCCCGACCTGCATGCGCAGCTGCGAGCATGCAACTCGTTTGTTCCGGAAAAATTCTGCGCCATCTATGAGAAAAAGGGTAGAAATAAATAGCGGTTGAATCCCCCTTAATATAGCTTTAGGGAGCCGTAAAACAGGCAAGATACCAGGTAAGGTGTTCACCTACACTGTAAAAAATTTTCACCCCATTTTACGGGCAAAAGTTGCCGGTTCAATATTGCCGGTATGGTTTCCCGTAATCTAGAAACTGGGCCATCCGTAAAAACAAGGCATATAATTTCGTAGAATGACGGAACGTCTGTAGCCCACATTACGGACAGCTATCCGTAGGAAATGTGAAAGCTGTGCGCACTAAATAACGAAGGACTATACCTTTCCGCCTTATAAGGCCAAAGCCATGAGCCATCCGTACCACCTGCACCTCCTATACATCAGGCGACTCACCTGGCAGAGCTCTAGATCTGCCAGGGGTGTCACCTGATGTATCAGAGGTGCACATTGGTGCGGATGACTCGTAGCATTGGCCTTATTTAAGACGGAAAGGTATAGTCCTTCGTTATTTAGTGCAGACAGCTTCCACATTTCGTACGGATAGCTGTCCATAATGTGGTCTACAGACATTCCATCATTCTACGAAATTATATGCCTTGTTTTCACGAACAGTCCAGTTCAAGAAGACGTAAAGGTCAAGTGCTTCATTATTTAGTGCGAAAAGCTTCCATGCCCAAGTCACATGGAGCTTTTGGGGAACAGATTGGTATGGAGAGTTCATAGCTCCGTCATTTAATATATGAACTTAAATAAGTTTTCATCCTCAGCCAAAACATACAAGAGTTCAAGTTTCGCAAAAGAAAAAGAGCACACAACCTGTACTTCTCATTGCCAGGATTTTGTTTGTGTGAGCTCAGCTGTTCTTATAGATGACAGCTCAACAAACAAACCAATTAAGAAGTTTCGCCACAATACCTTTATTGGAAGAAGGCATGCCTTGCTTTAACTTTGGAGGAAATTTACATTATAGTTGTCCTTGTGCTGGCCATTTAGATGCCCCTCCATACTTGTGCTTGTAGTTGTCCTTCAATTGAAGCTTTCTTTGGTATCTTCACGGTGCATGTAAGGCCAGCTTGAAATAAAGAGCAGAAGAGGATTCGAAATCAATACACAATCACAACAAATTGCATATGACATACATGATTAAAGTCGGCAAGCAACGTGCTTACCAACTATCCCAGCTACCCACATTTCTACTGTACATGACATATAAAATAAACCTACCATAAATTGAACCAAAGTAAAAATTTGCATTGATTTGAATACCCCATACTACAAGTGCTTGAGAAATAAAACTAGCCAATTAAAATTGCACAACTATTCAGTGATATTAAGCACATTGGATTGAGCCAGATCTCCCTTAGTGTATACAATGGCTTGCGATAATTCAAACTCGGATATTTAATACTTCTGGTTAAGTCAAACAAATTTCAAAACTTTGGTTGACCCGCTACATTTTCAATGTATTCATAAGCCGCTTCACTCATAGTTTTTGTTCTTGCAGCACCGTTGAGCACACTTCTTTTCAAGCACCGGTGCACTGCGGAAAAGCAACACCCGTGAAGCTTGCTTCCGCTGGTGTTGCTTTTTCGCAGTGCACCGGTGCTTGGTAAGAAGTGCGCTCAACGGCGTCAAAGCAGAGCAGAACCGTATATACTGTTTTACTGAAAGAGTGCGAGAGATAAAAGGGGAAAGGGCTACCAGCGCTTTCCCCCTTGCTGGAGTGTTAAAGACAGCGAAAGTCCCAGATGAGAGGCTTGGCCGGTGTTCGATGTAGGCGTTGCCCGAACTTCGTTCGTGCTTTCTTCTCTGTTTTAAACTCCCAAACTTAATTAGAGCCACGGGCTTGGATGGCGACAGTTCCCCGGTCATCGGGACACCTTTGCTCGGTTATACGGTGCACGAATAACGACAGAAAGTGTTGAATACTGTCTGAGAACCTATGTAGCTTGCACGAACTCCGGCAAGGCGAGTGCGACTGCAGTGTCTTTAAGCTCCATCGCTTTCCACATGACCCTGATTTGGCTTGCGTCATTAATTCGAAAAGACTTTTCCCCAACGCCATCCTCTCAACTGTGCTCAGAACATTTTGTGAATGGAGTGGGTACCACACTTAACGCTGTACCGTCGATGAACACAGGGTACGCTCACAAGGTGCGTGCAAGTTTTCTCCCGATAATTGCTGCTTCAGCTTGTAACTTTTTGTAACTGAATTTATTTCAATATTGATATTTCGAAGTGGTGACACTGACTCGATTTTATTATCTACAGCACTTAGTTGAAGGCTGATTTCCGCCGCCGGGTGGGGCTGGCAATTGTCAAAAAGTTAGTTCTACCGCTTTGCCTAAATCACAATCTCCTGCGCAATACCAGAGAGCCATGAGCCCATGCCGACCGTCACAATGCGACTAGATTTTTCTTATTTTCAAAATTAGTACATTATGTAGATGGAAAGAAACCTTCAATTTATGTTGCTGAAAGTTGAAACATGCTCATGCATAGATGTTTATAAATGTTGAATGCTCATGCATCGGTGTTCATAAACAATTCATTTGAGGATCCCGTGCCGACGAGTGTTTTTTGTCGAGAACTGAAAACAGCAAAGTCGAGATGGGCCTATTGCCGGAGCGAATCGATCAATGATTCAACGATTTGAAATTGATGCATGAGCATATTTCAACTTTCAGCAACAGAAATTGAAGGTTTCTTTCCGGCTACATTATGTACTAATTTTGAAAATAAGAAGAATCTAGTCGCATTGTGACGGTCAACATAGGTTCATGGCTCTGTGGTATCGCTCAGGAGATCGCGATTCAGGAAAACCTATAGAACAAGCTTTCGACAATTTCCAGCCACATCCGGCGGCGGAAATGAGCCTTTAACTCAGTGTTGTAGGTGATAAAATTGAGTCATTGTCAACACTTCAAAATATCAATATTAAGATAAATTCAGTTACAAAAAGTTACAAGCAAAAGCAGCAATTATCACGAGAAAACTTTGCCTTGCGAGCGTACCCCATGTTCATCGACGGTACAGCGTTAAGTTCGGTGCGCGCTCCATTCACAAAATGTTCCGAGCACGGCGTAGGGGAAAAGTCTTTTCAGGATGGCGTTGGGAAAAAGTCTTTTCAGTTTACGGACGCAAACCACTGCCACTGGAGATTGGGGTCATGTAGAAACAGCCGCACTCGCCTTGCCGGATTCCGTGCAAGCTACATAGGTCCTCGGACAGTATTCAACGCTTTCTGTCATTATTCGTGTACCCTAAAACCGAGCAATGGTGTCTCGATGACCGAGGGACTGTCGCCATCGATGTCCGTTGCTCGAATTAAGTTTGGGAGTTTAGAACAGAGAAGAAAGCGCAAAAAAGTTAGGGCAATGCAGATGCTAACTCCGAGACGCAGATAGAGGGCTTGACAAGCTCTTTTGGCCAACCAGAAGCCGAAAAGAATCTCCAATCCATGGTAGCGAGAAACAGTTTTAATAAGTGCATAAGGGTTAAATGCAGTACCTCTTCATGGTTATGGTGCATGCAATGTTTCGATTCTGGTTATGCAAAAGATGTAAGAAACGATTGTGCCACTTGATTTCTGTTTGCTCAAACAAAGTCTGACCGCTTCCACGGCAAATTCCCGGCGCTCGGATAATGTCAATCGTTCTGTTGGTCGTGCATGCTTTTTATATCTTTATGTATCTTCCACCATGATGTTGCATGACCGTGATCGAAACATCATGCGCACCATATTTCCAATCACCGTGAGTTACCCCGATGCACTTATTAATTTTGTTTCTCGCAACCACCGCCAGGGTATTATGCGCAGCTTCTGGTTGACCACATTTGCATTTTTGAAAATGCTCTGCAACATGCCCAGCCTACCTTCGGCCAATGGTGCTTCCTCATTTGCCTCGTATACATTCCAATGAATGGTTAAACTCCCTCTATATACGTCTCTGAAGCAGTGGACACATGAGCGACAAAAAGGGGTGCTGCACGGCAGTTTCCACAGCAACTTGCGCGGATGCTGTGATGTGGAGGCGTGGCTTTTTTGTCACAGCGTTCACACAAGTATAATAGACAACTCTTTTGCTGGTTGAACAAAATTTTGTTTTGAGGTGTCAAGTGCTGTCTAAACAGCCCCGATAAACAACATTATTAGGGTTGAATAAACTTGTGTCATAAATTTCACCAATGTTTCATGAATGGCATACCTGCTTATGATTTGTAGGCCTACGTAAAGGAAATCATCAAATATCTGTTTTGTGTGTGCAGCCATCCATATAGCAAATTATAATTTATCTTCCAACATATTTAGATGAACTTCTGATAATTCGAGCTTTTGATAATTCATGCAAAATTCGTGGCTTCCTGGAGTTTGAATTAATGAGAGTTTACTGTACGTCAAATTCAAATTAATACGCCTCGCAAGTGGGCTCATTTTCGTCTTCTGCGCATGAGAAAGGAAGTAGCGGCGACGTCAGAACGCCGAGCCCTGATTGGCTGATCGCGACCCCCCTATCTGAGCGTCGTCTGCTCCTTTGCAACGTCGTCTGCTCGCAACGTCGTCTGCGTCTGTCTTACCTTTCCTGCGAAGTGCAGGTCTTTACGAGCGAGCTCGACTTCGCCTTTCAGAGAGGGCAGACGAAATAAATCGAGCGGTACGTTGTTTTTGTCTAACAACTAGCAGACGCGCATCAAGGAGAGAAGTCAAAGGACTCACTGCGAGGTGTCCCGAGGCGCCGAGGTTTGTTTGCTAAGAACAGAGAGTGAGCGTGTTAGTGTCCGCAAGTTCCCTCCCAAATACTTTTTCCCTCCTTTCGAGTGTGGCGAGACTCCTCTCTCTTTAACGGCGTCGGCGGGTTGGCGCAGTTAACGTCGTCTGCTTTACGTCTGCTAGTCAAAGCGATGGCTGCTGTACCTTTCCTGCGTCTGTCGGAGATTCACCGCTTTTTCACCGGCGAGAGTCGCCGCTGCCTCGGAAAACAAGGAGATGACAAGAGGAAGAGATTGACCTCTTCATTTAAAATTGAGGTCAGCGATCAAAGTATAATACGGGAAGGGTTCACTAGGGTCGTGCGGGCATATTCCATTCAACACGCCAGCCGGTCGTGGGCAGACGCTTGGCCAAGGACCGTCGGAGCACCGCTGCGCCGCTGCTAGGCCTATCTGCCGAGCTCGCTTGGACAGGGACAGTGGAATCGTGGCCGTTGGAGCATTTCCCGGGTGTTTGTGGATCCAGCGTTCTTGTTCATCGTGGTTTACGCGTGAGAAGAGCATGTACAAAAATAAACGTCCGTTTGTCGTCGCGACCACATAACTGAGCGACGCTGTCGGCCATGCTGAGTTGATCGTAAGAAGTGTGTAAGACAGCTTCGGAGCTGTCGTAGGATTCCGTCGTAACCTGCGGAAAACTTACGATAAATTTGTTTCGTGAATACGAATTTGTTCTTGAGTTTTGTCTTAAGCACATTTTTGGCGTAAGATCGTTTCGTGAATCTCTCTGCTTTTCCGAAAGTCGCAGGAAAGGTAAGAGAGACGCAGGCGACGTTGCGAGCAGACGACGTTGCAAAGAAGCAGACGACGCTCAAATAGGGGACCGCGATCAGCCAATCAGGGCTCGGCAATCTGACGTCACCGCTACCCCCTGCGCAAGAAGCAGACGAACTTGCCCTCCGCATAGCTTAGCGTCTTGGGCTTAATGTAAACTGGAACCGGCTAGTGCAACTAGGTCAAACTAGCATTAAAAAGAAGCTGAAGCACTTTTTAAGAAATCTGAGTTAAGAGCATACTTCCATAGCATTTTGTCCCATGAATTCAGTGATCGCACTAAACTTGGGCGAAAGTCAACGTAAACTGCATTTATTTGTAAAAATATGTGCAGTGATTGCAGCAGGGCATGCAGTGAGCCTTTCCTCCACCTGTAATCTGTCCAAAGCGTCGTGACGTCATTGTTGGCATCCCCAAGTCAGCCTATTGGTGAACAAGGGTTATCGAACCATGCCGATGACGTCACTTTTGCTAGTTGTTTTTTTTTTCACCGTTCTCGCGCTCTGCTTTGTTCGGTGTGCTGCAACATGCAGGGCCACACTGAAATTTTAATGAATGATTACGACGCTCCTACCTAACAAGATTAAAAGAAAACTCAAGACACCATTTTTAAGGTGTCTGCATTATAACTTTTTTTTTGTAATTCAAGGACTTTTTTAGTTTTTCTTTAAACATGGTGCCTATAAAGTACTTCATTAACCTGAAATACAATACACGCTTTCACCTCAAGAACTGTAGTAAAACAAGATTTCCCACACTAGTATTAAATTAGAACAATGAGAGCAAAGTTGTTTCGTTAAGAGGTGCTCACTTGATATGCATCTGTGGAATGAGGCATTGACTAGCAATGACTTATTCCTCCCAGAACTGAAGAGCTGGCTCTGTAAAACGAAAGTAATGTTCACCTTCATGCACATATTTTGTACAGTTGGAAGAGACAAAAGATATTGTTAAATATTAGCAACCCTTCCGATGTGCAAACTTTACTGTTCAAGGCTGCTATTAGCAGTTTACGGCACTAGTGCTCAATCAAAACAATTAGAGAAAAGTTGTTTCTTTGAAGTAAAAACATTATCTAAAATTGGAAGTGACTTTTACCTTCAAAGTGCTATAACGCATGAAATGCAGTATTTAAAAGGTAGTTTTTTATTTTGTTCATTTTATTTTAAACTGAATGTGTGTATAGGCCACATGACGTCAGATCACGCGACATCGATTTTTCTGCCAAATTTAGCGGGGAAGCTGAAATGGTGCATAGGTCACGTGACATAAATCGTTCTGCTAAATTAAGTGGGAACCTTACTTTGTCTGTAGGTCACATGACGTCAGATCACGCAATATAAATTTTTCTGCCAAATTTGGTGGGGAAACTGAATTGGTGTATAGGTCCCGTGACATCAATTTTTCCGCTAAATCTAGCAGGGAACCTGAATTTGTCTGTAGGTCACACGACGTCAGGACACGTGAAATCAATTGTCCCGCCAAATCTAGCAGGGGAACTGAATTAGTGCATAGGTCAGATGACATCAATATTTCCGCTAAATTTAGAGGGCCAATTGAATTGCTGCATAGGTCACGTGACGTCTATTTTTCCATTAAATTTATCAGGGAGCTTGAAATTGTCTGTAGGTCCCGTGACATCAATTTTCCGCTAAATTTAGAGAGGAAACTGAACTTCTGTAGAGGTCACGCAACAACAATGTCCCCACTAAATTTAGCGGCAAAGCGCACGGACGGATGGACAACATTTTGGGATTGGAGAGTAACGTTAAAAAGCACCTCATGTTTAAAAAAAAAAATCCGCTCACCTGATGTGCATCTCTGGAAACAGGCTTTGACTAGCAATGAATTATTGCCCCAGGACTGAAGTGCTGCTTCAGTAATGCTTCCTGCACAAACAATTCAAGTGTAAGAACACAAGCACCAAAATTTTCGTGCCATCCTCCTCCCCCTACTTTTCTGTGCATTTAATTTATTTCATCCCTTGGCAAATCCTAAAGATTTCGAAGTGCTTATCCTACGTCTTTCTGTTAGAGGCCAGTTCATGTTGCAGAAACTTGTTTGAGTGGGTAACCTGGAGCATTCATTGTTCATCGAGACACTTTTTCTTTCACCCCATCCTGTTCTTGAAAGCAGAAACTCCTCTCCCTTGACCACGGTACTTTTTACAGATCATACACAGGAGGTTGGCATTTCCAAAACAAACTCATGTCTTTACTCTGAACATGGAATAAACGTATGTCTGCAATCCGCAATGCTTGATCTACGGAAAGTTTCTGTTATGCCAAGGCTCATACTATTCCGTTGTCAAAGGAGCAGGCATTGTTTATAAAACCTTCCTTTCATTACACTGTTTCAGAGAACAATTGTTCTTTTTTAATTAGGATCAATTAATCATATTAGGATAATTGTCAAATAATGGCAGATTCACGCGATGGATCGAATCGCAATTTTCACCCGTGGACCGTTTGTCACGTTAGCATCATGTCGGCTATTCCTCCGATTTGCACCTCGTCAGCGGACGCCCAGACTGTAAGAGCAAAGTGCCCTTTCATGTCCAGATTTGTAGCGGGTGAGTAACAGTAAAAGCGTTTACGGTAGAGTACCAACAGCACAGCAATATTTTTGTTTTCGAATGAGCCAAACAAAGATAGTGCACCACTGTATTTTGTCCATTTGGTTTCATTTTGTCGAACCATTCTTATTTTCCACTCGTGAAAGAAGCTGCAAGAACTTTGCCCAGCTGACAAGCCGCAGGTTCTGGTGCTCCTCCGGGTCGGTGTTAAGAAGCTTCTGTCAAAACTTGCCTAGCAAGCTGCAAGCTTTCCTGCACGTCCACCCAGTTTTCCACCCAGCCAAGACCTTTCTTACGGCTGTAGTGTGCTGAAGAGTGGTGCACAAGCAAGCAGTGCGTGAAGGCATTTCCAAATGCCCCTCCGCAACCCCAGGACTTAATCACTTAGACGCTGAAGCCTCCTGGAGCAGGACGATACTTGTGTCATGTGGTTAGTAAAGCTAGTGGCGCTTCACGCTAAGCCTGTCATGATGCTTTGCCTCGCTCAGTATGTAACAGTAGCACACACCGATACTTTTTCATGGTAGCACAGTGATCGTAGTCGCAAACATCACTTCTGACCTTGGAGAACGGTGCCACACTGCGATGTTGGCGTTTTGCGGAATTGCAGGGCCGCGAATAGGTTCAGTTTGTCCTTACTGTCATCTGCTCGTCTCCCCCGTGTCGATGTGCTTGGGGTACTGATGTTCCAGTGGACGTCTTGTCAATAGATCAATTTATCTGCGGATAAGCTCATCATGTGAATCGGCCATAAGTGGACTGCTGAGTCTGCACTGACTTAAAGGGGTTATGACATGAAAATTAAACGGATATATTATTCTTGAAATGGAATGCTCATAGACTACTTAGTATATACACCAAGTTGTGCAATTTTAGAGCTCTGGTAATTGCACTATTCAATTTACGAATTTTTATCATTTTCATCTGGCGACCAGGCAACACTGTCCAAGTTAGTCACACCATGGTGCCCGTAAAGCACGTGACCATGAACACTCTCTCATTCTAGGCGCCCCCATGATCGCCCAAGCTCTCCTCGCCGCGGTACGATCAAAACCGCTCACGCAACTCGGTAACCCGAACGCTTTCGCCCCCAGCCCGTTGACCTTCCACCCGGCATGCGCCTGCGAGATATTCCTAGGCAACATTGGCCACAACGACTTCATCCGTAACTCGCCGTCACTGGAGCTTGTCGCCAGCGGGTCGCAGTCAAAATTAACAGCTTCCAACATCTCTTGATAGCAATCACTCTCATTGCTGCTGCAATCAACGTCGAACACTTCGACAAGGCGAGCGATGTCGTAGACGTAATCATCAAGAACCGCATGCTCAAAACGTTGAAGGTAAACGAGAAAGCTGAAGCTTGAGACGCCAAGACAGCCAAGTCTGTGAGTGCGTGCAAGGAGACATCGCGCTGGAGGCTGGCTACGTAGCCAGCCTCCAGCTCTGCCCGGATCCGCCCCTCCGAGGGATTCACATATAAGTGGATTTATCCACGAAACTATCGCGCCATTTTCAAAACAAATTTAGCAGGATTACAGGAACATACAATGGGTCCTAGCAGTATAGTTATCTCATATTGTATTTTTGGCGTGTCATTTCACGCCAAACATTTCTTTTGACGTTGCCTGCATGTCATAAAAGTGTGTCTCATGTCCAATTAGACATTCTCGAAGGAACGAGGAAACTGCATAATAATGTCGCACACTGTTTACCTTAACCCCTTAACCGTTTCTTTTTTCTTCAGTTTTTGATCCTATGTTGTTTTTTTTCTATTTTTATTGCACGTACGGCCCAAGCCACACATGTCTCCGCAATCGGTCGCCATCCTTAAAACCGAGTACAATAAAAAAATCTGTCCTTACATATCTGAGCAGCACCGCAAACTATGCTCGGAACAAGCCTAGGATGTCCAAAAAGAGCCAAGGGGCAAGGTATAGGTGACATTCACTTGACGTCACTCGCTAGGTGCGCTGGCATCGGCCACCGTGACGGTCGCCATCTTCGAGCTCTCTTTCTATCCCACGTACGTGTCAGGTGTCGTCTGGCCGGACCTTTCAGCGTCGGTTAGCAGCATTTTACAACTCTACGGGGTCTTTTTGGCCGAAACTAGGGTTATTCTCAGACTTTGGTGCTTTTGAAGTGCCGCAGGAATATTTTTTGTGTGTGTTTTAGTTCGTTTTTGTCGCTATCAGACTTTTCCACCGCGGCCGCGTTGCTCCATGCAGCGCTCCGTGTCGCGCGCCGTGCCCACAGCGGTAGCTCTTCTGCGGGAACTGTGATTTTTTCTACTTTGGGGCTTTACTTTGGGGTAGCACGGTGTGATTACTCTGTTTTGTTTTGCTAGTTTCCTTATTGTTTTTTCTCTAGCAGATTTTCTGCACTACGGTCGTGTAACCGTGTTGCTCCATCGCCTCCGTGTCGTACGTCGTGCCTTCGGTGCTCGCTCCTGTACAGAAACATACCATGCGGCTCACCCAGTGCGCAGCTAATGGAAAATTCGCCGCATTTTTCATTAGTCCGAACTATCTAAAAATTGCATGCAAGCAATTTGGCGAGCGACGAGACAAGCAACCCGCTTCGCTGTCGCGACGAGGCAAACCGCATGAAAGCGACGGAAGCACCAAGGCGATGAGCGCTAAGTTTTCTAGAAATCCAAAAACCGAGCTACGCGACGAGCAACAGCGAAGGGTGAACCGCATGTAAGCGATTTAGCGAGGATGGTGACAGCGACGAGCGACGGAGATTTCTCACGGTCGCTCATCGCGTCATTCGGTTTTTAGATTTCTAGAAATCGTCGCTCATCGCCTTCTCCCGTCGCTTTCATGCGGTTTGGCTCGTCGCGACAGCGAAGCGGGTCGCTTGTCTCGTCGCTCGCCAAATTGCTTGCATGCAATTTTGACCGAGCGACGCGACCGAGCTACAATTTTGACCGAGCTACGCGACCGAGCGACAGCAAAGCGGGTCGTCGTCGCTCATTTCGTCTCGTCGCTCGCTAAATTGCTTACGTGCGGTTCAGCCTTCACACACGGTACTCGGCGGCAACAAAGAAATTAAAACGGCCCGCCCCCGAGATAATTAGCACACACAACCAACAAACGACCAGGTATCCAAGGCAGTCAAACATCAAACCGCGACCTCGAAGATGGCGGATCGACGGTGGTGCTCCCTGGCAAACTCGAACCTGCAGGCTCAGTGAATACCAACTATAGTGCGTGGATGATCTACACTCATCCTAAATGGTTTAGGAATGGCCCTCGGTGGACGAGCTAGGCTCGTCTAAAATGGTTAAGGGGTTAAGATGCACCAGCACCTTCCACGTCATTGAATCTTATGTAGTAGTATAGACCCTTTCAGGCAACATTTTATGGGCGCCGCCATCTTGATGTCACGTGACCCCACCGCCATAGCAGACCTTCAGTTTCTCGCCGTTGCTCCGCGTTGTGTGGTGCACCGGCCACCACCGGAGCTTTGCTTTCGTGGCCTTTACGTTCCGCGTTGAAATCGTGTGTTTTCTTTAGGTCTTTTCGATATTTCGGGCTTTCACTTAATCATTTGATATCTACATTTCAACATAGCTCTTGTATTTTCCTATTTATGGAATGGAATCGGACAGCAAATGGATCGACGATACAAGATTATGGCCTAGGCTTCAGAGACCATGTAAGTTCATCAAATTCTTATGTTTTTGTCGCTAATAAAGAGCAGTCAACACCATTGCAACCTATGCAAATTTCAACTGACGAAGTAAGGCTCTCGCAGTCGTGATTCTCGCTGCATGTGCGCGCTCGTTTCCGTAAAGCCGAACTGCATGTAAGCGATTCAGCGTGCGACGAGTCGAGCGACGGCGGCAACGACGGGAGTCAGACGAACAACGGAGATTTCTCACTGTCGCCTGTCGCACCACTCGGTTTTCGGATTTCTAGAGAACTTAGCGCTCACCATCTTGGTCGCTTGCTCCCGTCGCATCCATGCGGTTTACCTCGTCGCGCGACTGACCAAGCGACAGCGAAGCGGGTTGCCGTCGCTTTTCTCGTTGCTCGCCAAATCGCTTACATGCGCTTTATACTTAATATCGAGGTGCTAATGGTTCAATGCTGTGTGCATCGAAATTAATTAAGTATAAAGCGCATGCAAGCGATTTGGCGAGCAACGAGACAAGCGACCCGCTTCGCTGTCGCTTGGTCAGTCGCGCAACAAGGCAAACCGCATGGAAGCGACGGGAGCAAGCGACCAAGACGGTGAGCGCTAAGTTCTCTAGAAATCCGAAAACCGAGCGACGCGACGGGCGACAGTGAGAAGTCTCCGTTGCTCGTCGATGACTCCCGTCGCCGTCGCTCGACTCGTCGCACGCTAAATCGCTTACATGCGGTTCGGCTTTACGGAAACGAGCGTGCACATGCAGCGAGAAGCACGACTGTGAGAGCCTAATTACTGCGTCAGTTGAAATTTGCATAGGTCGCAATGGTGTTGACTGCCCTTTATTAGCGACAAAAACATAAGAATTTGATGAACTTACATGGTCTCTGAAGCCTCGGCCATAATCTTGTATCGTCGGTCCATTCGCTGTCCGATTCCATTCCATACATAAGAAAATACAAGAGCTATGTTGAAATGTAGATATCAAATGGTTAAGTAAAAGCCAGAAATATCGAAAAGACCTAAAGAAAACACACGATTTCAACGCGGAACGTAATGGCCACGAAAGCAAAGCTCCGGTGGTGGCCGGTGCAGCACACAACGTGGAGCAACGGCGAAAAACTGAAGGTCGGCTATGGCAGCCCGGAACCGCGCGCGGAGGGCACGCCGACTGGTGGCAGCTCGAGTAACTGACTCGCTGGAAGAGTCTATTCGCGACTTCAGCGACCTATAGGGGGCGCCACCACCAAACAAACATGGCGGCTGAGTCCAGGTCGCGTCGACTCCGCCGGGCCGCCTGAACGGGTGGCGCATTCAGTTTAACAGATTTTCTTTTGTTTAATGCCCAATTTTATAGGTATTTGAACTGAGACGGTTAAGTGTAGCCGGTGCACATTAACTTGCAGAGCATCAGTTTTCTTTTCCCGGTGCTTTTTGTTCTTTCATGCCAAACTATGCCTCGGGTTCGAAAACCGGTATGGGCGCCGGAGAGACGGAGAATCTGACGGTTGTGAACAGGTAAGTAAACCGTCCTGAAACTTATTGTTGCCGGATAACCAAGGTTATATGGTGATCTTCTTAATGTCAGAAATGAGTTTTTTGATTAATTTAAGGAAATCAGTTTTGTGTTGTTGTGTTTGTGTAACGTCCAGTGTTTGGTATTACAAATGAGGTGCTTCGGTGTTTTACTTTAGGTTTGAGACAGTGAACACTGAGTATTTTCAAGCTGAACTCGCTGCCCGACCAAGCGAAATCTTCCGCGAAATTCAGCTATCTTTCTTGTGTTATAGCTGG